>JBBMKA010000002.1:4682398-4712775 GCA_037833695.1 Sechiopsis laciniata | reverse complement strand
TATATCATGTGTTAGTTGTATTGGAGTGCATAAGAGGTTGTGGGTTCAATTCAAGGTGGCCACCTACCCAGGAATTAATTTCCTATGGCTTTCCTTGACATCTAAATGTTGTAAGGTCAATCAGTATGTCATGTACCATCAGTCGAGGTGCGCACCAGCTGGCCAGGACAATCACGGATATAATTCCATAAAAGGGAAGAAGTAGATAAAAAAATATGTGTTAGTTGTATTGAAGATGACCCAATAGGAGGCAAAATAGTGAGTCCTAAAACCCCTCTCACCTTGAAACTTCTTGTGTTTGGTGTTCCTTTAGACTTTAGAGAAGGATTTCCACAAGTTGGCCAGAAAAGCCATCTACCAGAAGAATCACTTGAAAGAGTAATAATGTGATGGTGCTCAAATCAAACAAAAGAGAGTTTTTTTGCCCCTGCTTTCAATAATAAAATCCACCTCCATAACAAGCCAAGAAAGCCCATACTATCTAGCAACAAAGAGTAAGGCAAGGAGTGGAGTGGCATGGATAGATGTCCAATTGAGTACGCAGGAACAAAAAAGAATGCAATAGAAGCAAGACCAATAGTAGACGAAAATAAGAACAGATCTAAAAGACACCTACGACAGTGAAAGGTGTGGTTGGAAGTATAACTGTAAAGGAAGTGAAGTCAAATAAACGCTAAAAGAAGCATCATTGATGCTGTAGCAAGGGCGTGAGCTGAGGGGTAGCCATCTCTTCATAGGCCGAATTTTAAAAGAACTTTTGAGACTCATTTACTAACAAAAGAAGAAAAGTAATACATGTACCATGGTCATGTTGAATTCTAGGGCTAGAAATATACACACTAAATTCTGGACTGAGCTTACGATTATAAATTATTTACAACAGCCAACTATGTTAAAAATTTCCAGGAGGATGGACTTGAGGAGTGGCTTGAATTTCGCTAGAGTGAAGGGAGAAAAACCTATGAGACCTTTAATTTTTCTCTAAATACAATTCTTTAAATATCCATGGTCAAACACACCTTGAGAAAAAAGTGAACGCATAATATTAAAAAATGTTAGAAATATTATAAGAATATTGAGGATATTAGTCATTGACTAAAGAGTTAGTTACTGAATGGTTGTCAAGAATTGTATTCAGTTTCTCAAATTGCTTAGAGATAATTTACTGTACCTTACTACGTTATATTTCCAAGCTCGCCATTCGACATTTAGTTCAATTCCAAAGTTTCTGTTACTCAAACGATACCAAAGTACTTTGCAGTTTGCACCATGTAAACAAAGAAATTTCCCAATTGCCTCGAGAACTGTGAACCGATGAATTACTAGCATTGAAGTTCTAACATAAAAAACTCTCAAATCCCAATCCACCTCAATTGCATTCACCAGGAACATCTTTTAACACAAGAACCTCAGTAGCATGAGATGATCTTGTATGCATGCTTCGCATACAGTCACTGTTGTACTTATAAACATAACAATTCCCAATCACCATTCACCACCAAAGAACATTAACAAATATTTGGAAAAAGACCTGTCTAAGTCCTATAGCCATTCTTTCTTTCCAACCATTTTATCACCTGGAATCACGGGAGAACTTCACTAATCTCCGAAGAACATTAAGAAAGCAAGACTAGCTAATGAAACACAGGGGATCACGTCAACGCCTTTAAAATACCACAGACTCAAAGACATGCACCTACTTCAAGCATCAAAGATAAAGACTTAAGAGCCATCCCTCTAAAGATTCACAGACAACCACTCCAAATGATCAACAACAATCGATCTCACACTCTTTCCACTCCACTAAGCAAAACCCACGAAGAAAAACGAACTTAGAAATCACCATACTCTCCAAGAGAGGCCAAAACAAGAAACACGAGGAGAAAAAAACAGAACCCATCTGAAAAAAACAAATATAAACTTTCAATTACAGAATTTTAAACGAAAAAGACCCACAAAAAACCTAGAAACGCATCTAAATTAGGAAAATATGCGGCTTTCGTGGGTCAAAACATGCATAAACCACAAACAAGAACAAAAAACACAGATCCACACAAAACCCATCAAGTGAATGTAGAAATACAAGTGTTGAAGTGAAAAGAAAGAGGGAAAGAGAGACCTGAAGACCGGCGCGAGACGAGCGAGAAACGGGCTTCTTTTTATCCTTATCTTTGTTGTTGTTGGAAGCAGATTTGCCCATTATCAGACCCTTGGCTCCTTTCCCCGACATTTTGAAGCCCAAAATTTAGGGTTCTTGTGTGTGTTTGTGTATGTGTGTTTTTTTTTTCTCAGTGAAGGGATTTGGAAGAGAAAGAACAAAAGAGCTGATAAGGAGCAAAGTAAATTAAAAAAGTAATGCCCCTATACTCCCCCTTTGATAACGAGATTCAGTTTCTCTTAACGCGTTTTACAAAAATGCCCTTTCTCTTTTTCTAAATTTACTAACTGGTCCTGTTTTTGCGTCTAGGGTTTTCTTTTTAAAAAATAAATGTTTATCCTCAACTCAAAGAGCAAAGATTCTGGTGAGTTACACTTTTATTTGGGTGGAGTTGAATCGTAATTTTACAATTTTTTATATGTTGGTGTTAATTTTAAGGTTGACTAGTGTTTGTTAAAATGACATAATTTTTATTAAAAAAAATATTCATAAACGTTAAATTATTCATAAATAACAAGAGTCCCGTACAATTCTCCTACAAATATTTAAACAAACTTTTATTAATACTTATTTGCTAACTTTTTCATAACTTTTCACCCAAACCATCTCCTCAAAGTTATGTCAATGACACTATATTTTAGCCAAAAAATTAAAAATAAATATCTAATGTAGTTTGTACCATTTGAAATTTTTACTAATTAAATTTCAATAACTACATACATTTAAGATGACAAGTGATTAGATTGAAAAATTCAAGAATGAAATTATAGTAGCCAACTTGAGTATAATTCAAGTTGGGTTATAAGGATTTTCTTGATTTTTTTAATTTCTTGTATTAATTGTCTCATCAAATTAAAAATGACAAGATATTAATATAATCTTGTAAGAATAGATTTTGTTTAGTTATAATTGACAAGAATCATCAATCATTATAATAATTTCACATTGTTAAAATCCATACCTGCAAAACTTTGAATACACAACAATTATAGTCAAAAGAACAGGCCCAGAGCTGGGACGAGGACATCACAATGCACAATGATAGAGTTTTGATCTCTTTAGTCAAGGGCTCATTCCCTTGCTTCAATCTTGACTCTAAGGGATTGATTGTTTGACATATTTAGATAAGATTTAGTTTTATGATTTATTAATTATTCTTCGAACATCTACATGTAGATGAGTTTTTAATTTTCTCTATTTTTACTTTTAAAAATAATTCTCATGTCTAACTATTCATTTTTAATCATTCATATATAACTACTCAATCATTTATAACAATTCATTTCAAATCAATCAAAATAACTCATTTTTAATCATTTCATTTTTTTATTACTAAAAATAATTATTCATTTTAAATCTGCATCCAAACAAAGTTTTTACTCTAACTCCCCTACACAAAAACTACATTCAAACGAATTTTTGGCACAACTTTCAATTTTTAACTAGTCGATATAACTCTTCAATATAACTCCTTAACCTAAAATCTATCTAAATATGTCAAACAAACACTCCCTAAGCGATTCTTCTAGTAGCAAAGCTCTGGCAATTTTGCCAAGAGCTTCGACTTCTTCGTTGTGGTCTTTATAGGTATTTCACTTACTTACTCTCTTTCGTTTCTTTCTTCTAAGTGTTTACTCTCTAAAGCTTTTCTTCTCTTCTTGCGAGAATCAATGTAACATGAATCAACAAGAAAAAAATTGAATAGAGAAGAACACAAGTAAAAGATGTCAGATTTATGTGGTTCGATAACAACGCCTATCCCCATGAGAGAAAATACATGTCAGTGCACTTTTTAATACAACATAAATTAACCATCATATATAATACACACCTCACATGCATTCACTACCCTCTTCATTCTTATTGTTATAAACTTTATATAAATATTGGATAGAACGAATAGGCAATTAGAACCTTTAAGGTGAATCTGTCATGTGACTACTTGGTGTTAATTGTTTCCAATTGAAAATTGTTAAACTTTAACTGACTGATTTTAGGTAGAGGAAGAAGGTGCACAATAGACCTCACATTAGTGAGATAAATTGTGCATTGGCCACATCTTACTGTTGGGGTGTGTTTGTTTTTTGGACATGAGTGGTTAATAACCACTCCTCAAAAACTCCTCGTTTGTTTTTTGTAGTAAACAACCACTGTTAACCACTCTTCAACTTTTCTATCAAATTTCACATTAAATTTTATTAAACTTCACATCAAATTTATCACTCAATCACTACTAACCTCAATTCCCAAACAAGTAGTTGATTACTCAACTACTATTAACCTCAATCCCCAAACGAGTATTTTACCACTTCAAACTACTATTAACCACTTTATTCACTTCCACTCTACTCCACTCCATTATTTTCTACAAAAAAAAAAAACAAACACACCGTTGGTACTTAAAAAACATATCAATGTAATTTATTTTAAAAAATAATATACTAATGTATTTTGATATTACATCATTGCTTTGCTAATTAAAGGACTAAAACTAGAAAAATCCAATTGATTAAACCTTTTTCAATTTCCATCATATCCCCACTTCTATTCTACTTGTATTTTTGTTATTCAGGGAAAAAGAAAATAAAATAAAAACAAGCCCGGTGGGCCAATATGTAATTATCAAATAAAAGTAGCTGAAAACCCTCAAAAAAGAACACAGAACAGTCAAGTGGGTCCACATGCCACGTCAGCCTCTGCTCAACTCCACGCACCCCACCCAAACCTTATCCATTTTATTTCCTCTTTTACCCTTTTCCCGCTCCCCCACTTTTTTCATTCCCGTTCTACCCTCCGGTCAACTGACAAGTCATACTTCGTACAATTGTTTTTATATTTTTATATTAACATTTCAAGCTTGTGTATGTGTGTGTGTTTTTTTTTTTTGAATTTTTAAAATTGCTCTTTATTTTTTGTTTGGTCAGATTTAAACTTTAACTTTCGTATATATATTAATAAAATTGTAATGTTAATTTGGCTGTTAAATAAGTCCATAAATATATCTTCTTAGATTCGAATTTGAAAGCTTAAATATTGTCATTGTATTTGATAGTTTTATTTAATAAAATATTCACTTATTATTATTTATTTTTTTAAGTTATTGATTTAAAATCAATTTTCAAGACAGTTTTTTTTTTTTTTTTTTAAAAAAAACTAAATTTATAAAGAGTTTTTATTTTGCTATTTACTTTTTGAAAATATTTTTAAAATTCTAACTAAAATGTCCCACCTATGACCTAACAAAAGTACTACTGATGTGGCTTAACCAAACTATGCCTAATGATAATTGATAATATCAAAATAATTTAATGATTTAAATATAATTTTAATCAAGTAGGTTCTATTTTTATTTTAATACATATATAATTAATTAATATATTTTAATAACTTTAAAATTAGTATATAATGCCTAATGGATCGATGACGCGATTAATTATTTGATTTGGAGTTAATCTATTTCTATTCTATGGTAACGAGTTCGATTTTTGGAATCGAGATTTGTAATCCTCAAATTTAGTTTTATTTTTGCTTAAAAATATCCTAAATTAATTTTCTCTTTGTATACGTAATTAATTTTCTCTGTATGAATGTTTTTTTTTTTTTTTGTCTTTGCTATGAATGTAAAATCCCCTTAAATTATTGGGTTATATTAAATCAATTTCTGTTAAAACCGCACAACCGTATAAATCATATTACGTAATTTAATCTTTATAGAATAAGCCAATTTCACGTGGTTTTGAAGCAGGTGATTAAAACCAACCCCTCCCTTTCCTTTAAATACCGTCGTCTATGTGACTTGGTCAAATTCATTTATCTTTTTATCCCTACTTTTTAGCTTCTACCATGGCGACCAATTTTCCCGTTTTCCATCCCGCTCCGATCAGAGCTTCTTCCACGGGAAAATCCGAACCTAATTGCCGGATTGCCGCCGCGCCGAAGTGGTGGTCACCGATCTTCGGCTGGTCCTCCGAGCCGGACTACGTCGGTTCCTCCGCCGCGGATCTGCCGGTTCAGAACGCCGATCCGGAAATCGACGGCGGAGGAGCAAGAACCAGATTCACGCCTGGTTGCTTCACGGAGGAGAAGGCGAAAATGCTCCGGATGAAGACGTCGGAGAGCTCTACGTTTCATGACATTATGTACCACTCGGCAATCGCGTCGCGTCTGGCCTCCGATTTGTCGGATCGAAGCAACAAGAAATAGATCGACGATCGAAGCTCGCCGCAGTGAGGTATTGTATTGTGTTTTTGGAAATCTGTATCTGTACTGCCTTTCTTTGCAAATCGTCGGAACCTAAAATTTGGGGGAAATGATGTTGAATCTTCATTTCCTGACTAATTTACTGCTTAGTTTTGCCTTTTAGATCGTGTAGATTGCTGAAACTCTAAACCCTACTGCAAATTTCTTGCGTCTGATTTGTGATTGACGACGATTGCTATGGAATTGTTCTTTGATTATAAACACAGTCTATTTGGATCATAGAGATAGCTGCAGACGAATCATTTCTTTTGATGTTTACGGCCTTGAAATCTTCGCGCCGGCCGTTGTTTTTTTGTTTTTTTGAACAATGAAAATGATTATCAAATGTGATGCTCTTGCCCTAACGAGTTCTACTCAGAGTCGAGAATGATTTAGATCTGCACTGTATAAATTCTGTTCTTAATTGGAGCTTTTTTTAAGAAATAATCCTTAATTAGACTATTTATTAAAGGGGGAAATGATATGAATTTTGCAGTTGAATCCTTACAATTTTTTTTTGTAATGCGAAATGATCATTTAACGAAGAAGAGATTATTACATTTTGCTGTTCTTTTCAGAAATTTTAACAATCTCTAATTTATGTTTTTTAAAAAATAAAAATAAAAATGCCACAAAATCTGTTGCCGTTGATTTATTTTATTTATATATATATATATATAAATGTAACTGGAATTAATTTGATTTCATTTTTTAAAAAATTAATTGATTTGATTTTTTTTAGATTAATTAATTTGATTTTGTTGAGTTATAAGTGGATCCAAGTCTCAACGCGATAATATTTAGCCGTGGGTCCCTTTTTTTTTTTTTGTTTGAAGTTTTAATTTGTCAAATTTGATATACTTTCCACTTGTCAAATTTGAAGTTAAAATTGATGGAATTTAAAAGTTAGAGGTGAATCAAACCTGCCATATTAGGGTTATATATATATATATATATGGAAGGTTGAACTACAAGTTTAATCCTTAAATTTTTAGTAAAACTTTTTAATCAAAGTGAACATAACTTAACTGGATTAAATTTAATCATTATTATTTTTTACCAAAATTGGGAGCTAGACATTCTTAAAATCTTAATATACTGAAAGGGACTAGAAACACAATTAAAGGATGTATACATTAATGTCCCAAGCAAGTGAAAAGTGTCCCATTCTTCAATGACAAATAAAATTATATTATTTTAGTTTCAGTGTAATTGTTAAAAGCATTGTATAATGTATATACTTTTTTTTTTTAGATTGATTTATATACTATTTAAAAAAAAAAAAAGAAAGCCTTTAACAATGTCTCATGGACGGTGGTGTTATATTTTATCTAAAAGTTATTTACTTCAAAAAAAAAAAAAGTTATTTACTTCAATAAATTATAAATCATAATTCTTTAGAATTAATGATTCAGCCAGTTATTTTCAAATTAGGTCACAATCTCAACCAAATAAATAATAATAATAATAATAATAATTAGGAATCTGGATGACTCACGTACACGAGTTAATGTTAAATTAAGTAAAATTCCTTTCTTTTAGGTGTGTCTAGATTTTAGGATAAGAAATGGCTATGGCCCAATTTAATTAGTGTGGGGTTGTAAACAGTGAACATATTCAATCGGATGAAAGTGAACATAATTAAACCCACTTATAAATGAGTTAATAACCACAAGATTTGTGTTTTCAGTTTCCACTTAAACTAATCAAATATTTGATTGCATTACTATTGAAAGCTCATCAATATATGTCCACTAGATTGATTCATGATATAATTTTATTAGACACAATGTTTATGCCCCAGGCATTAAAAGAATTATAACTGTATTTCAAATATGAATAAATACATGATAATTAATGAAGTTTGAAAATTGAACAAGTAATCTACAAGAGATTTTATAACTATGTAATTTATAAGCAGTGATGGAGAAGGAAGCACTTTCCCTGTGGACAAAATCAGGCCATTGAATTTTGTTGAAAATAGCTACTTAGCTCTTCTATTTTCTCCTTACCCAGTTTCTCTGCCAACTGATCAGAAGTGGAATATGAAAGATCAAGAATGTATCTGTTCACCAACAAAATTACTTTGAAGATAATACAAATACAAATGTTTCGAGGAAATGAGTTCAATTCATATTGATCATTTATCAAGAAATTAATTTTTCATGAGTTACTTTGAAAGTCATATATAAGAGAGTTAGACAGTTGTTCTGTAAATATAGTTAAGATATGCATAAGGTGATTCGAACACTTACGGTTATAAAAAACCAAATGGAAATGTTTTGTACCTCACTTCAGTTTTGCTGTTTGATGGGGACAAGTAATGGCCATCATAGCCTTTGCCCCTGAAAAGATCTTAGCCACAGTGTCATTCACAATACAAATTTCTATAAACGTTTTATTGTCGTTACCATAAGGAATAAACACTCTCATTCCCCAACTGCAGGCTTATCCTGTGTTTCATCTATCATCACAAGATTTTTTTTATGATCGGGAAACTTGGAGCTTTACTCCTCTAAACTCCGTATTAGCCCGTTCCTAGACTGTAGAACCGAAAATATCATCAAGAAATAATTTCTTTAACTTGAAGCTTTGCTCCTTTAAACTCCAAATTGGCCGTTCCTAGACTGTGGAACCGAGAATATCATCAAGAGATAATTTCAATTTTTTGTGCAAAAAAGATTAGAGCTCCAATAACATTTTGTAAGACCTAATAATCAAAAGGTTACAAGGTTGAATACTTCAAGCCCAATTATTGTTAACTTTTTTGGTTTCTAAAACGATTTGAAGTGTACACCGATATGAATACATGTAATGTTTGATATAAAAGGTAAGAGAAGGTAAATAACAAATGATCAGCAAATTTACTTTTCTATATAACCTTGTTTAATTGAAGTTATACAACACAATGTAGAACAATGTTTAAATACTGGGATCTTATATCTTTCTATTTCTTTCTTAGTTAATTTATTTTAGTTATCAACTTGTATCTGTACTGCTACAAACATAAATTAAACTGGACTCCAAGAAAAGCATACAAAAAGCAAGGAATTACTCATCAAATGGCTTCCTGTAAGCATCTTCCCAAGAAATTTGGATGTGATACCATGATGAGATCTGCATAGAAAAAGAAGCCAAGAATAATCCACTCACCACCTTGAGATGCTTCATAAGCCCCAAAGTTTCCAAATTATTCCATGTCATAACAAGGGAAAGTACCCATATTTTCCTCAAATGAAGCGCCATAGGCTGCTGAGGACATTATAAGATTAGAATGTATACAACATAATAAGTACACTAAATCCAGAGCAGATAAAGAGGAAATGTAAGAAACCCTTCACATAAATAGAACAAAATTCATTTATAGAGAATGAATCTTGAAAAATATTCATAGTAATGTAAACTCTATTTTTTATGACCCGGAAAATTGGAGCTTTGCTCTTCTAAATTCGGGCCATCATTGGTACCAAGATACATGAAGGATCGGAAGCAAAATTTAAGGTTGCTTGGAAAATTAATCCCCACAGCCGTCTCGAACGTGGGACATTGAAGAGAGCACACCTTTAAAGTCCACACGCTCGACCATTGTGCCGCCCGCCCCTAGGGGACGTAAAGTATACTCTATTTTGAATCCTAGTGCTACCAAACAGAGCATCTGAAACAAAAGAATGACATCAATATTACAAAAAAGAAGAATCATTAAGAACGAAGAGCCATTCTTATTTCCCAATAGTATGTACAAATCAATTGGGTGCTTCTCAAGCTTCTAAATGAATGATGCACAGTGAAACTTACCCCATAGAAAGATATCTACTATCAAGAGATACAAGAGTAAAGATTAGAAACAAAGAATAAATGTTCCAACCAATCATACACGTGTCTTTTTATTGGCAGACATTAGATTTCGCAGCTCCGTCAAATATTCATCGTTTGATATGTGAAGTGCAGCACGAATGCTCGATATCTGTCTTTCATCTTCCCAACTTAAAGGTCCTGAAGCATACATTGCCCTAATAAAAGAACGAAATAAGCTTAGCTCTGACCTGTGGAAACTAGCTAATGCTTCCTCATAGGAGCATGAATCTTCTTCCTCATGTCCTCTTCCTGTTGTTGACTCAGCATCACTGTAATAATCCTTATCCTCAACTTTGTTACTACGATTAGCTACAGAAATAAAAGGCGCCTTGAAAAAATCATCAGTGGAATTATTACTACCAACAGAAGATGCACAACTATCTGTGTGATTGTGGGCTGAGGTTCTAGAAATAAGGTTGCTCTCTCTCAAACTAACACCATCTGTAGTTACTTGAATATTAACAGCCGGAAACGTCAAGCTCAATCTAACCCTGCTCAACTCTTGTGGTAAGTACATATCAGTAGTTTTCTCTAATGAAGGCAAATACCTAACAACTTTTTTGGCGACTTTCCTTTTCTGAACAGATACTTTGTGATTGTTGGATTCTTCGAGCAATGGCCTTTTTCGAAGTCTGGTAGGAAGCGTCACCACTAGCTGTCGATCCTTGCTTTTCACCGCGTCTGGCTCCGTCTGTCTATTTCTAGACAACGAACTGGAGTCTTCAAAGGCCTGCCAAAGGAATAACATATGAGATGATGGTTCAATGATTGTTTCGTTCATTAAGCACAAAGAAGAAATATGTAATACAATGCAGACAAACAAAGCACAGTAAATTAATAAAGCAAAATAACTTGGCAAGCAAACAAATGACTTCAGAATGGATAGAAAATAATCAGAAACAAACAATGCATTTCTAAATAAGGTAAAATCTGGAAAATTGTCAGAACTTGTTGGGAATTTACCTTCCCTAGAAGAAACCATTGCCCATCATGCCAAGCCTGTCGCATTCTCAGATTAGATTGGCAAACCAATATGTCTAATGGAGATCCAAGTAGTCTAGCTACATAGCAATCAACCCCAATGATCTTCATTATTTTAGCTTGTTTCCACGAGGAGTTGTGGAAAGCTTCAGCAAGATCACCAGCAGCCCAAACATTCGGCCCTTCGACCGGGGGAGGACACGGCCTTATCGCCCACCTCGGCACCTTCTCCACCACTTCCTCCGTCGGAATATATCTTATACTATACGTACGGCCATTACCAGAAACAATTTCAGCACAACTCCATGAACCACTCGAAACCTCCTTCTTGCTATAAACCTCAACTTGATCCCCTTTCCTTAATCTCATAATTCTAAACAAATTGTAAAAACCTGTAAAAATCACAAAACTCAAAATCTAAAAATCGAAAAACGCTTTTCACTAATTCAGCAACACAATCTATACAAACAGTAGTAATCAACATACAAATTTCATATAAAATGCAAACAATAAAATAAACATGAAATTCAAACAGAAGTCAAACACGGATTTGAAGTAAAAAAGAAAGCTGAATTGGATTGATTCAATTGGAACAAAATGAAGAAACAACAAATTAAATTGTGGAGAAAGCGATCGGTACCTGGAGAGAGATTAAGCGGAGTATCGACAATGCTACGAATCTTGTAAAGGAAATTCAACAAATTGAGTGAAAATCAAAAACTTTTTTGGAGAGAAATTTATGAGCAAAAAGAGTAAAATTGTAAACAAGTTTAAATTCCTAAACCAATGGGGAGTATTACGGTGGTGCCGTGGTGGGGACGGTCCCGAATACTTCGCTCTGTAATTTCCTTGGTCGCTTGGCTGCTCTGTCTTGACGGCGAAATTGTTTGGGCCCAAGCCTTTAATGTGGGCTTTGGCCCAATTTTCAATATGGGCTTTGGCTATCATTCCCATATGTCTGCCAAGTTTAAATTTTGATTAACTTACTAATATAAGATTTGCCTTTGAATATGGTAAATGTTTTTTGTTTGATGAAAATTATAGTTTTGATAATTTAGAAACAAACATCATTGATTTTCAAAAACCAAAAAAAAAAAATTAAAAAAAAAAAAAATCATTGTTTAGTAGTGGTTTGCCCAACACCCATTGACCAAGATAAAAATTTATACTTAAATTGTAGTGCTTCAAATTTTCTAATTCCTGTGTTATAAAAAAATTTCCGACAAAAATAGAATTCTAGTAACATTTACTATAACCTCGTAATTATGGTGTTATAGGTTTGAATAAAAAAAAACTCTGTTAAATAGAGAAATTGTTATGGATAGCAATTTTTGGACCTGATATTATAATTATAGCATTTTTCTCATTTTATCCATTTCTTCTACAAATTGATGAAAGTTATCAGCAAATTGATTGAAGGCTATTAGTTCTGAACTAATTGAAAGTTCTCGATTGAAGCGTAAGTATTTTGATCATTTTTATATATCGCCCTATTTTTCTGCAATATATAAAATATTTTTAAAATAGTGATATTATGTTTTTTTTTGTTATACATGTAAAATTTCCTTTTAAATATTTTTAAAATAATTATTAAGTAAGTTTCATTAAATATATCACGACTCTCCAAAAGAAAAAGCTATTGAAATAGAATTCTTTTTTCCATTTTCTTATGGTAGAGTGGGACAAAAGTTGTGAGTGATATAAAGTTTAATAAATGTTTATGTAATTGAGGTTGGAGAGAGAGTATTTATGTGATTACAACAAATTTTTCACATAGTAAAATTTCTTTATCTCCCAGATTTTTTTCTTCAAATTTAGAATTTGTTTGCACGTAAATTATTCTATTTTCTTTTTGTAGTTTTCCTTTAATTCTTCAGTAATTATTCATGCTTATTCTTGTGAGAGGTTCTTTCAGAACTCTTAAACAAATCATAATAAAATTTTCTCAATCATTAGTGTCAAAATTATGAATCGTAGATACATAATTATATTACCATTCTATCACAAAATATTTCCTTTATAATAGTCTTCACTAACCATCGGTATCAAGAAGATTAGCCACCCTTACAAAACTTTTGTACCATCTATATTTTTGTGTTAACTTGTGTGATATTTGGTCTCAATATAGTAATTGGTTTAAATAAGAACTTTATTATGACTATTTTAAACCTAGGTTTATTACTAATTGAATTAAATAGAAACGATTAAATTCATTGCTTAATTTTAGCTAATTTTATATTTTAGGCTAAATTGTTTTATAGTCAAAGTTTATACCAATAGAATATTAATTGAATAACCATAAGAAGTTAGAGTGGTTTTAAATTAGATTTGATCTAGTAAACCCAATCTCATTTGTTACCTTTTATTCATTATAAATACTCATTGATGTCGTGTAGCAAAAGGAAGGATTTAGAATGCATCATTTACATTTACCATTTATGCGTAAAGTTAGAGAGAAAGCAAATTAGAGATTTTTTATTGGTGAGATTTAATTAGAGAGAGAAAATGGTTTTACCCATTTGGCACACAAATCTTGTTCGTTTCCTTTGCCCATTTCTCGATTCTTTCTTCCGCCATTACGCCTCCAACTTGGTGACGCCACTAGTGTACTTTCGACTATCGTTGGCGCGCATTCCGGCTTCCGTCGTGAAGATTCTGACATCTTTAAGGTGGTTTTTTATTTGAGTTTTATTCTTGGAGGCTTTTCTTGGAAGATCTCATTGAAGATTCTTGAAACATTGTGCAAGATAGAAGAAAGTTTGAATCTTTGGATTCAAACTCTTTCTTGATTCATCTCTTCATCTTGTAAGGTTGTATTCCTCTAATTTTTTGATTATTTGCTTGTTTCTCTTTTATGTAAATCTCATGGAATCAATTTGTATTTCTTTGTTCATGTATGATTATTCATACATATTTGAACTCTAATAAAATTGTTCTAGCAAAAGCCTAAAAACCCTTTGCGAGTGGATTAGGCTTGCCGAATTAATTTAAATCCTTAGCGTTATTGTTCTTTATATTTCTTGAATAAATGTTAGTAAATTTAGTTTATGCTACATGCAATTTTTGGACAACATTGAATTAACTCTAAATCGGACTTCTTGTGTTGAATTTGCAAACTAAGAACATACAAATAAAAAGGAAGGTCTAAGGGATGTTTCAACAACTTCAAATCTGATTTTATATCACCAAACACTTGAAATTCAACCCGCAACTTAATCCTTTTGATTATACATTTTGCCAAGTAAACATTTGAACCAAAAAGTCAAAAGGCTTAGACAATATTAAAGTTCAAGACCTATGCTATGTACTTCTTATAATATATAACGCTAAGAACATAACTGAAGAAGAATCATCTAGCAACCATGACCGAAACCGACATATCATTCAAAGAACCTAGTTCTGTTGTCGATTCCGATTTGAGCTCAGTGCCATCTGTCACCACTTCCAATTTGGAGTTCTGGGTGATGAAATATGGAGGTTCTTTTGGCAATGGAAGTTGTGTAGAATCATTATGAATCATGGAATAAACATCCAGCATTGTAGGTCTATCTGCTGGCATTTGTTGGACACAAAGAAGACTAACATGGATGCATCTCAGAGCTTTTGATTTCTGATCGGAGTTGTACAAAGTTGAATCAATCAGTTCTTCTCCTCTACCATTCACCCATAATTCCCATGCCTGAAAAATAATTTACTCAACTTCTTCAACATTTTTCATTCCTTATGCATTCTTAATTAGACTAAAGATTTCTTTACAAAAACAGACAAAAGATAGAAAGAATAAAATAAAAGATAAAAACCAAGATGCACATATCTTATAGGGGCAGCCTCGTTAGTAGAGGCTTGAATCTCCAAGGTATACTCCCTTGGAGAATACAGGTTTGAAACCTACAAGTGAGCTTAATTGTACAATCCCTTATTATTTTTCGGATTTAAGCCTTGAAAGAGGCACGAGTGCCCCTGAGAGGGTATATGCTGTTAAAAAAAGTATTACCAAGAAATATAGGTCTACTTGCCATCCACACTTGAATGAATGAAGTTTTCCTAAAAACCTACTGGTGATGGAAGACCTCCTAAGCATAAGAGACATAGGGCTAAAGAGAGAACCAAAAAAGCATCTTGTGTATAGTCGTGCATAATCTCGAATGATATCAATTCTGGCACGTAGATTATGCAAAGCTCCGATTCCCCAGTTATAAAAAAAATAGAAAAACTTGCCTACTCATAAATGAGTAGGTAGTCCAAGCTTAAGGCATATGTGGCATGATGTGAATCACACAATTTTCAGTAAAAAATTATTTTGCTTATAAAAAGTAAAATTGTGTGGCCTACATCATGCCACATAATCTTTAAGAATGGACTATCAACTCATCCATGAGTACCCAAGTTTTTCTCTAAAAAAAATACAAACCGAAGATGCATATATGTCAATTGTTACTTACATATCCTATGAGATTGATAGGTCGTCCCACGTCATAATTGCTGTAGTTTTTTTGAGCTGTTATGATCTCTAATAACAACACTCCAAAGCTGTAAACGTCCGATTTTATTGAGAAAGTGCCTTCCATTGCAAATTCAGGTGATATATAACCACTGGACGCATGTATCTTAAGTAAGTTTTATTGACAATGTAAAACCATTTTCGAAAAAAAAGAAAGGAAACACAACTTGATGAGCTTTTTGATCTTAATAATGGCAATTGGCAAACAGTATTGAATAAATTTGATAGAACTGATCACTTACTGTGTACCAACAATGTGACTGGTCTTTGCTTCTTGTTCTGTGGGCTTAAAGATTCTAGCCATACCAAAATCTGATATTTTTGCATTCATCTCATCATCAAGCAAGATGTTGCTAACTTTTAAATCTAGATGAGCTATTCGTAGTCTCGAGTAGTTGTGAAGGTAGAGTAGTCCTTGAATTATCCCTTGGATTACGTGCAGGCGTTTGTTCCAATCTAGTATTAGGTTCTTTACTGGATCTGTAAATCCAAACTGTTTATTAGAATGAAAGAAATCTCATACAATGCACATATGTGTAAATATATGTGTTACAGCTGCCTAATTCACTAACCAAAGAGGAAGGAGTCAAGGCTTTTGTTGGGCATGTACTCGTATACCAATAATCTCTCTTCTTTATAAATGCAGCAACCAATAAGCCTAACCAGATTAGTGTGCTGCAGTTTGGCAATCAACATGGCTTCATTCTTGAACTCCTCTAGTCCTTGTCCAGAATTCTTTGACAGTCTTTTAACGGCAACATCTTGGCCATTGGCCAAACTTCCCTGCAAAAGTGAACTCATTTTGTTCTCTTGAGAACATAGCTTTGGCTTTTAATTCTAATGGTAAAATGGTAATTCAACACCCCGATATTACAACTCTAACTTCAAACTTTTATGTTTTAATCTTGCTTTTATTTCATAGCAATACTTTACCAATCATTCTTGTAATATGTGATATTTATCTTAAAATATGATCTGTTCTGTAGGTTGTACAACTGCATCTTTGAGTTTTAAGTCATATGTGATCTCTAACTTCTTTTTTTATTGGAACCCAAACCCTTCATTCATAAGTGAAAAGATCAATAAACCTATCGTAACATGAAATAGAGAGAGGATAGAGGAGAACGATAAATGATCAATACAAAACCAAAACAAAAAAAGGGGACTCAATTGTTGTAGCCAGATCTCAATATTTTAAAGGAGGTCTCTTTAGATTTATATTGAACCGAAGTGTAGAGATTGATGAGTTCCCAAGTACCTTTCACCTTTTTTTTAAACTATTGAGATATGCCTTGAACTGTTTGATGCCCCACAATTACTTAGTCGGTGTCTCGCTACCCCGAAACCTAGACGAAATAAGTAATTGAGTTTATGCTTTCATATATGAGCTTTTATGTTTTTGGGCCTATTTTGTAATAGAGTTTTATGAGATAAACTCTCTTAAAATCCTAGTTCTAGTTGATTGACATTATGTATTTTGTTATCTCCTTCATAAAACCATTCTCTCTTCTCTCTTCAGCCCGTGGATGTAACTAACACATCGTTAGTAAACCATGTTCTTTTTTACAGTTTTCTTTTATGATTGTTCTGATTTCGTAACATAAACAATGATCACAGTTTTTAACTTTCATTTTAAGCATTTTAAATTTTTTTTTTGAAACCGGGAAATCGGAGCTTCGCTCCCCATACCCAGAGTAACCACGCCGGTTTTAATCAAGTGGTTTTGAATATAGATTTATTTATCTTATACTACTTTGAAAAGCAAACGATACATACCTTATAAACTGGTCCAAAACCTCCTTCTCCGATCTTACAATTGTTAGCAAAACTGTTAGTTGCAGAAGCTAAACTTTTAAAGGTGAAAAACTGCAACTCGGAGTTCCTTATGTCTCTTCTCTGCTCGTTCTTTGTATTTAGAATATTAAACGTTTTGGAGTTGGATCCCACTTCTTGCAGAAAATTTTGATGCTCTGAGTCCTTCCTCCTTATTTTTCTAACAGCTGTAGTTTAAGACAAGTGCATATTCTCAAGTCATGTCACTGATAAGAGATCCAAGGGGAATTTTTCTTCTCTTAGAAAGAAATGGTTACCTTTGAGTATTTGTGTTTTCCATTTGAGATAGACAATAAAACTCAATAGAAGAAGAGTTGTGGGTACTATTACACCGATAGTAACTTGCAACCATACCCTTTTTTTTCCTGCAGGAACTAAGATTGCATAACCGGTTGTCAGGCCAAGTTGAACTTTTCATTCTCGTATAGTAGTTACAAGTTTAGTTCATGAATTTTTCAAGGTAATTTCCATGAGGTTATTAAGCTTACAAAATAGTAATAAGTTCATGAACTTTCAAACTGTGTCTAATAAGTTTGTGATTTTTTTGAAAGGTGTAGAATGGGTACCAAACACAAAATTGAAATTGAGGGATCCATTAAGTAAGAAATTGAAAGTTTAAGAACCAATTGGAAACAAAATTGAATCTTGAAAGTTTAAGAATCTAGTATACACAAAGTTTAGGTACCCAACTGGAAAAAACCTAGTGATTAAACTTTTCTAATGTTATTCAATCTAGTACTTATTAGAGATCATGGGGTAAAACCAATTGGTAGGGGAGTAGGCCATGTATCTTGCAAATACTCCAAGGTCTCCCCATCTTTCCTAACGTGGGATCCTCAACATGTCCCTCAAGATGGTGCTTCTTTGAGTATACTATTCTTGGACTGAATGCCCATTCTTTTTAGAACCGAATACTCATTTGAGTTTAATGAGTTATGATACCATATTAGATATAATGTGAAAACCAATAGATTTAGATCCCATTGAATACGAAATTGAAAGTTTGAGAACCTAATAAACACTTTTTGAAGTTCAGAGACATATTGGAAACAAATTGAATCTTGAAAGTTTAAGAAACCTAGTAGACACTCCTTAGGTACTCTTGAAAGTTCAGAGACATATTTAGCCGAGTTTTTATATATGAACATCACTAACAGTTAGGAGTAACGAACTTACCTTTCCCTTCAGTCTCCTGAATGGACCAAATAATCCGCTTGCCCCCCTCCACTTGAACAAATGTTGCTTCCAAATTCCACATCTCACAGCCAGTTCCTTCTTCATTCGTAGAACTAAAGGCAATGCAACCACAGCTAGAAATGCATCTCTTTTCACAATCATAAATTGTCAGATTCTCACTTTCTCCATACGTCAAACCATTTCTATCCATGTTACCAAATCTCTGCATAGTCGAAAATCGTTTCGGCGGATTTCGGCACTCGGGTACTTGGTGCAGCCTTTTCCCCACACACCCATCTTCAGAAACACCCTTAGGAGCCTCAAACAACTCATTCTCAAAATAGGGACATTCAACTTTCAAATCCCAATTACTCCCCACCAATTCCCCATTGTTTCTCAATCTCAACCGGGGCTGAACTTCAACCAATCCATTGTTCAAATTGGAGGTTGAGTAGTTGAAAAATGTCTCGTTCTCATTCGAAAACCGATTGAACACAAACCCTCGACTAAGTTCTCCTGCGAATTCAAACCGGCCATCCAGCCAGTTCCCACTAGTCCAAAAAACAGCCCCTCTAAGCAACATCAGCAACTGGTTAGTATTATTAGGATTCATTGTGAGAACAAAAGACCCAGATAGAACAGAATAATCCCCTCTTTGAGATATAACAGACCAAGTAGATCCAGTTTTATGGTCAATCCCAAGTTTCATCCCAGGCAGAAAAGTATCCGTAGGATGATCAAAGCTCTGCCACAGCTGTTTCTTAATAGACCCATCCGGGTTCACGGCTCGCAACACAAAGTTCCCATTGTCTAAAAGAATAGCACTACAGTTGTTGGGTTCTTGAGCTTCAAAAAGATAAAAATTATAGGAATGCCCATTTCTCTCTTTAGGAACAATCTTCAAGCTGCCACTGCTATCAATTGTGAGACAAGGGGTCCCAAAATTCCTAGGAAATGCAGAATTTGGATTGGCAATCCAAACAGGGTTCTGTGTATCATCTTTGTTCCAAATAGCTACGTGACTATTGTTCAATAGGCTAGGACTGTAAAACCCTAGGGAAAAAACCCCTGTGGCTGAAACTAGCAACGACCCAGGTGTTAGTTCTTTGTGTTGTGCTAATACATCATCAGATTGGGCGTAGGCATTTGAAAATGGTACGAGTAAAAGCAGGAAAAAGGAAATATGGAGAGTTGAAGTTTGTTTACCTGTCGTCGCCATAGCGTTTTGGGAGTTCTTGTTTGGGGATTTGATTGGATTTTTCTGGTTTTATGTGATTCCCACTTGGGAGTTGAGTGAAATGGTTGAAGAGTTGGGTTTTGCTGACTGAGTCGTCTTCTTCATTGAGTAAACGCTCGAATTGATGTTGATAAATTCCTGCATTTGAAAGTGAAGGAAATGTTATGATAATATCGTGTTTGACCTCCGATCAACACACACACCACTTCGATTTTCTTTTCTTTTTCCACCAATATTTGATAGCTTCGTTCTGCCAACTTTTTTTTTTTCATAGACATATTGATGTCGACAAATTCGGTGAGGGAGACAACAATTCGAAATAGTTGGCCTTACTAATCTCAAATAAGAGGGGTTAATTGGATAAATGAGTTTTCTTAAAAAACTTACTATTAAAATAAGTCATTTTATAAGTTTATTGTCAAAATGATCTAATTTATTGAAAATATATTTGAAAAAAAGACCCATTTTAATAGCGAATTTTTAAAAAATACTCATCGTCACAATTAACTCATTGAGTAAAATATAAATTTAGTCTATATATATATATATATTTCTTTTTTTTAATTACTTATATTTTGAAAAAAAGTTAGAATCGAACACTTAGTTTGAAATCCTACCTTAAATGTTGTTGAATTAAAAAATAAAATAAAATAAAATTTATGGATGGTATATTCCATTGAAGATTAGGAAATTCCAACTTATAACCTAGGTTTTTTTAGTACATATCAGAGGAGTGGGGACAAATACTCATTCTCGGGATCGAACTTGTAACGTTGGTGTTCAACTGGCAACCAAACAATAAAATCATTGCGTCAATAACCTATTCGATATTTATAACCAAGGTCTTAGCATGAAAGTAATAATTTAAAATTATATATAAAAACAAAGAAATTTATTATAGATATCAAATTTTAATATCCATATTTTAATTGTAATAAAATTTTAAAAATATTTCAAAAATAAAAAATTTAAAATTTTTAACTTTTCAAGTTTATTGATTAAACTTAAGCCATTATTGCTCTTATAATATGAAAGCTAAATACCAATTTTCAGATTTAAACTCGTGGTCATAGAATAGAAATAGATTAATACCAAACAAGATAATTATCTGCACTACCGACCTATTCGATACAACCAACATTACTTAAATTTAGAAAGTAATTACAAATATGATTACTTAAAAAATTATTTGCAAATGTAATCACTGTTATATATGAGTATTGTAAAAAAAGTATTAATGAATATAAATATTTTAGAATTTGTTATATTTATAAGTACTTTATGAAAATAGCTTATTGAGCATATAATTATCTTAAATCTTTTCTACAATTTTGGCATATAAAATGATTTTTTAACTTTTTTTTTACAAGTGAAAAATCCCCTAAAAATAATAATGAATGTATTTTTACCAAACCCATTCCTCTCTCATTTCCTCTTCCCCTTCCCTTCTTGCAACAGCCGTCATTGCCGTCCATCACCTTCCCTCGCGATCTCGTCGGCTCATCACCACGGCGGCGCAACAGTGAATCTTCTCGCACTCCGGCGTGAACCTCATCGATAACCTAGCCGGAGAAATTTCAGGGTTCTGGTAATTTTCTTTTGTCTTTGGCATCTTGACATTGGGTTTAGGAAATGGCGTTGGGACTTATATTAGGTCTGGGAAGAGCAATGAGGAGGAAGCGTACTTCTTCTCTGGACATTCTTTCTTCGAAACGAGCTCCAAGAGATTATTATAAGGGCAAGAATTGCAAGCCCACTGGTTTTCATACGCGCAAAGGTATAGATATGTTCTGATATAATTTTAGTTTTTATGTTTATTTCTTTTCGCCATCAATGCTGCAACGAAAGAACTTGCGAAGTGTAGAAACAAAAGACAAATTGTACGAAAGTGCTTGTGAATCTATTGTGTTTATGTTGGTTAGATTGAAAAACAGATGATAAATAACAAATCACTTACTTATTAAGATCAATGAGCTTAAAATTATGACACCACTCAGCCACATCATACTTAATTACAAGCCACTAACAATGTCTGCCTAGTACTAACTTAAATAAGTGGGATTATCACCGATTTCTAATATAAATAAACATGACTAATTCAATTTACTTGTGGGTTCTACTCATTTTTAACAAATTTTTCGGTGAGTGTATGTATGTTTGGTTGATTTGATTTCTTCGTTCAAAGTTAATTATATTTAGTGCTACGGTAATTGAGTGTGAAGACCTTGAGAGAAGAGAGGAGAGAAAGAGGAAATGGAGAGGAAGTGAAATGATTTGGAAGGTTGAAATATTTGTTTGGGAATTGATGTTTTGGAGATGAGATGTTAGAATTTTTTTTTGGGATTTGTGTTTCGAAAAGAGATGTTTGAATTATTTTTTTTGGGAATTGGTGTTTAAGAGAGATTTTTTTTTTTAATTTTATATTAATTTTTATTGTAATAAAGTTTGATTTGATATTTTATAGGATTAAATATGTTTGATGGGATGTAAAGAGGAATTGAAAAAGAGTTGAGAGAGATTGTTATGTACAAAAAAAAAAACAAATATGGAGTTGGATAATTTCCTCTCCTCACCTCTCCCAACCCCTAAATCCAATCGAAGGAGTTAGTGCTGTTAGATCCAACTTGATACGGTAAATTAGTGATTGACTTAAGAAGATAAATAGTGTTTCTAGGAATGTGATGTGAATTGTGATGTGATTAGTTGGGTGCACAATGAGTTTGAGTTCTAACTTCTAATTCTAGATTTTAGTATTTGTATTTTGTATGGTTCTTGAATTTTTTTAACTGCCTTCTGTTGAGTATAATTAATGAAATGAAATATCAGACTACAAATTGCTGTTTGATTGTGTAGAAATTGTTCAAACGTGTCTTATCCAAAAATAAATGGTTCAAGGCCTCAAGAGTGTGTGGTTAACAAATTAAAAACGCAATTTTTTTTTGAAGGTGGATACGTTGTGGTGCCTGAGAAACTGCCTAACTATGTCGTCCCTGACTTGACTGATTTCAAGGTATTTTACCTCATCATGGTTTATAGTATTGCCTTTTTGTGATTATAATCTCTCTTTGCTCATTGCTCAGTAGAGATGCTTTTTGTAATTTTTCGATAGGAATTCTTTTATTCCATAAATGAAAGTCGATTGTTTCCTTTTAAAAAAAATCATGGTTTATAGTAAAATTTAGAACCGATCTCTCCCTTTCCCACCCCTTACATAGCCTCCTCTGAATATGATTATTGAGTATAGTAGGGAACTGATGAAAGATGAGGGAAAAGGTGTACACAATTTTGGCTTTGTGTGCTTTCTATAGTTCTTGTTGGGTTGGTTTTGTTAGGTTCATGAATTTTTTATTCTGATTGTGATTTGAGTTCTTTCTTTATTTCCTCTTAAACCATTATTTCTTGCCGTGTTACTATGTAAATAGCTTTTATGCAACAATTTTTTTTTCTGACAGCTTACCTAGTAGCAAGTTAAAATACTTGTGGGGAAAGAAGAGTAGGTCACTTTTGTACGCTAAGGAAATTTGTTTTTGCCCGGCGGTAGAGCAAATAGCAGACACCTCATTGAAGCTTTGCTCTTCTATTTAGAGTTTTGTTCTAATTCTTTTTAAAAAGACATGGTTACATGCATAGATTTTTTTTCCCAGTTAATCTCATTGTCTACAACCCTACTACATTTGGTTTACAACAAACACCTAAGATATTAAATTCTAGGTAGTTGGTTACTATGGATTGAACTCATTTTCTTTTAGTGCTCCAACACTTTTTTGACCACTAGGCCAATTTATGGAGAAAAAAAGTCATGCATCAATCTGAAAATTTATGATTACTTCACAATTTCAATTCCATGCAACATTTTGGTATTTGTTTATGCGTATTTCATGTTTGGAAAACCAACATGCTCAAGTAAATCATAGATTGATAATAGTTTATTATAAGGTGGCCCACAGGTCCTGTATAGAAGTCAACTTGAAGTGTCGGTAAAAACCAAAACTCACTTTTGATCCTATTATTCTTCTGCAATTTGTGGCAAGGCAAAGACGGAATTTTTCTGAGGCAAGTCATGAAATTTGTTGATGGTTTTGTTTGAAATATGTATTTTTCAGCGTCCTCAGTTTGTTGTTCTCTTTTGTTGTGCATTCTTCACCCTGCATCATTCTTCACCTTGCTATTTGCTCTACCCATTGGAACAGGCTTGAAACACTCATCGACTTGTTATTCTAATATGTTAACAAAAAATGCCAACTCAACTGATAAAAGTGTATGCTCATGACCAAGACCGTCATCGATTTGAAACTCTACGTTCAATTGTTGTTGAACTAAATATTATTAGTGTCACCATAAAGATGACACTATAAACTTCTGGTAGTGTCAAGTAAGTTCCTTTGCCTAAAGAGATATAATTTGTTCTTTGTTTGCAGCTCAAGGCTTATGTATCTCAATGTCCAATAGAAACGAAGACAAGTGACGGCAGCCAAACAGCTAATTCATAAGCGAAGAGGTACGTAGTCTTTTCATTCAATAGCAATTGGCCTTTTTAAGTTTATTTTTTTCTTTTTATTTCAGTTTTTGTAATTTTATTTAAACAATTGGCTTCTTGTTGATTGTAGGCGATTGGATTGGAATCAAGGGGTAAAGTTAGAGGTTTCATACATTCGTGGCGACTGAGGAAAAAATTATGTACCTTTGACATTTTAGAAGCCTTCAGTTTTTGCTTTGTTTTCGTTTTTATTCTTCTAAAATACTTTTTTTTTAATGGGTTGAGTTTGAACTTTGACCTTTTAGTTCTAACCAATTCAATTATGCTCCAATTGGCCCTTCTAAAATACTCTTGATTTTGTCGAGATAAGAAAGCTACATAACATTGCTATGTAGGAGAATGTAGATAGTTCAATGTGTACACTCTTCCATTATTTGTGAAGTATTGCTATTATTATATTTTAAATATATATCAAAAAATATATATGATTTCTTAAGGATAATTGTTTATAAAAGGTGGTTACATTAATTTTGAATACCCATACATGAGTATATATGCAGAATGCTCTGAGTAGAAACTCCATTAATCAAACTATTCTTTGTTTGTGTTGAATTTAAATTAAATTGCAGGATTTGAAAAGTTTAAGGTAAGACGAAGCTAAACCATTATATGATTTAGTCGATTGCAACCACTATTGTATGCATATGCCATACATAGAAATATCCATTAATTTTCTTTTTGAGAATTTTCAACATATCTATTCTAATGGTCTTGAGAAAATTTGTTTCATCTTCTCCACTTTTCAATTTTATAGTATGCATGCATCACAGGACGAAAAATGGCATAAAATTAATAGATACATATTATACAACTACGAGATTGAGCAATTCAAATTGCGCTGTCTTGTTAATATATGAATAATATCAATTGAATTATACTCACTTTTACATGTCATAGATTAACTAAACAATGAATCTGAAACATCCAGGGAATTAATCATTAAAAAGAAGTGCAATTAAGAATCCGACATAAAAATTTAACCATGCAAATATCAGCGTCCGGCATTTCGTCAAGAACAAGAAGTTTCTGTTTGTTTGTTTTTTCTTTCCTTAATTACTCCTTTTAATTGATCATATTTTTGAAAATATAAGTAAAAAAGTTGATACAACACAAGAAAATACCAATTATGAACTAAAACATTGAAGTCCATATCAAATCCACAAGCATACACCTGTCACCTGATGATTTATATGATAAGTAAAATAAATAAGGGAAACAACTGATACATTCTTGCGGTTTTTTAGCAAAAAGTAAATGCTGATTTCTTTTCTTTTATTTTTTTCACTCAACGTGATAAAACCAAAAGAAAATAATCCCATGAAATGTCTTCAAATCTGGTTTTAGGCAAATGACATGAAAAATTGAAATTTACAGTGGAAAGGAACGATCTGAAAAACCCACATCTTGGTTTTGTCACCTGAAAAAGCATCGCAAAAAATTTGTCAAAATCTACATAACACCAAGAATTCAAAGACTTGAGCAACTCAAAGGTTACACCATCTAATAATACACAGCAAAATTCAGATCATCATCCAAATGCAAGGTCACAAATGGTTGTCTATTGTATTTGGTGCCGTTAGAAAAACGACAAAACTAGCATACCTCTCGTTGTGGTTTGACGATGATGGTGCCCATCTTTGGTTTCGCCACCGAAGCCGAGAAGCATGAGGGGCACTCCTGTAAATGCTTCCATGCTGCCTACGTGATTCCGGGTTGTGTGATGTACTCCCAAATGACCTTTGGTGTCTAGCAAATGAAGTCTGACTCCGCCAACGCAATTGTCTGGATTGAGATGTACTCTCCACTGTTCTTGGCTGTTGATTCTGCCCATGGAACTGAGTGGCTTGAGGCATATGATGAGATGATCTAAAATCCCGCCGTTGTGTACGTTGGGAGTCAGGTCTCGTCTCCAATGATATATTGTTAACCATCCCCGTGGAAACATTCGAATTGAGATCATGTTGCACGTTCTCCATTCTCTCCTGCAATGACTCTAGGTCTCTCCAAGCATCCATCATACGGTCAGAAAGCAAGTCCATGAGTGAATCATACATTTCAGTTACAAAGGATGACATCCAAAATCTAACCGTTCTTGAAAAATTTAAGTCTTCATCGCCATCTACAACATAATCAGACTGCACTAAACTAAGTACATCCTCAAAATCCCTTTCACGCTGCAATCTTACCCAATCATGGCGTCGCACTGGATCGACCTCTGATGGCCGGACATTCGGATGCTCAGACCTGGCATGCTTCCTTAGTTCAGAATATGTCCCGCTAAAATCACATGTTTCTAATGAACAACTCCTTACTTTGGAATTCATATGTAGGCGAGCAGGCTGTACGACCATATATCCATGTATACCGCCTCGACAAAGAGGACATAGCAACTCTGAATCTGAAGCAAGCTGATTCCCACCAAGTCCATTTTCTACAGCAGATGGACATTCATCCATTTGTCTGTGAGTGGCTGCACTTGTAAAAGGAATGTCTTGCAATTCGGTAACTAAAGGAATTGGTCCATATAACTTACAGAATTGTTCAAAGCAGTTTGAGTGGCGGTGGCTGGTGTTGCACACATAAGGTCTGCAACCTCCTTCATGAGAGGAACATTTTAAGAGAACAGCATTGTGCGGATGTTCCATGCAGATGGGACACCTAGCTTGATCCCATTCCTTAACATCTTGAGCCGATTCTAATGAATAGACAGTTTTACACGACTCTGCACGACTTTGATTGACTGGATAAGGACACGTCCTACTTTTTTCCAGTGACAAAGAGCGAGCTCTTCTTATCTTTGGCATTTCGAGGATTGGAACTTTAAGAAAAAGAAACTATGTCAAAATAATGCAGAAGAAGACAAGTCATCATAAAAGTCTCTTGACCCACTTCTCATGGCCAAAGAACAAAGGCTAATAATCCAGAAAAAAAAGTGGCTACAAAATCCAGCTGATATGGAGAGTTATTATCAGACAGAAAACATGAATTGTCTAATGGTGGATAGCTTTATATTCCAATTTCTAGAGATCCTTACAACAAACAATGTTTTAATAGGCTAAAGGCAGCCCTAAGACTTTTTCTCTTGAAGACACGAGCTGCAAGGTTCGAGGCTTAAGCTCAATTTTAATAAAGAACATTATAGAAATCCTAAATTGGTGTAAAAAAATATTGCAAAACATAATACTTAATAAAAGTATAAAAAAAACCACCCCTACAATTGCCACTTACACAAAACTTATATAAGATATCTTTAAGATGATTATGTTTTTTATATCCGTGAGTGTCTAAGCCATCTTATGCATAGCTTTATTATTCTCATGAGACATACCGTCAGACCCTACAACATTTAGATGTCAAGGAAACCCATGGAAAATTAATTCCTAGGTTATTGTCTGACATGGATTGAACCCATCACCTCTTAGTTTCCAAAGACCCTCTCGGCCACTAGGTCAACCCATGACGGTTCTTTAAAATCACTACTATTATCACTAACATGATCATTATTTTTTATATCCACCACCGTCTAGGCTAGCTTGCGCACACTTCGACTATTTTCATGGAAATACCACCTGACCCTACAACATTTGGATGTTAAAGAAACTCGTAAGAAATTAATTTCTAGGTAGGTGGCCACAATTGATTGAAACCATCACCTCTTAATTTCCTAAAACTCTCTTGATCACTAGACTACTCAATGATGGTTACTAACATGATCATTTTATTCAAAGTATTTTTTCCTTCAATGTTTTTAAAGTGCAAGTAGTAATAGTGATTTGAACCCTTAAAGAATAGGGACTTTAAGCCTCAATGTATTTTGATAGAGACGTAAGCCTCTTATGATCCCAAAAAAGGCATAAGTCTCGAGGCTAAAAGTTAGAGTCTTGCCACAACAAGCATTAACAGCTCCCTGATGCGTTGACTCAAACCTCTTCCAAAAATGAATAGCTTATTAGAATAGACTATAAAGCATTACGCGATTTGATGCTCTAGACCACGCTAAATCGAAAGAACAACACATTCATAAAAAAGGCAAAACATTTCCTTGGTATTATTATAAAATGTAAAATATAAGACACAATCCATGGCACATAAGAATCGATATTTTTTCTAGATCATCATTTTCTGGGAAAAGAGATTCCCAATTACAATTTCCAAATCTCTCTCTCTTGAACAACAACTTAAAAGTGGCAGCACAGCAATCCATACAAATAAAAAACAGGAATTTTCGAAACACGGATTCAAAATCAAATATGCACACAAACCACACATATCTGAGCAAAAATAACCCAACACTGGCACAAGAATATATTTCTCCTTGATTCTAAACCATGGGCGATCAAGAAACAAACCAGCTTCAATTTCGAATAATCAGAAATTCATATCAATCAGCTATAACATTGAAATCCCCCAGAAAACAAAAAAGATTGAGAAATTAATGGCAGATTGTTTCTAATCCGTGAAAATGAAATTGAGAACAGCTAATTAAGAATCAATAGAAATATGAAAATTAGTAATCTAAATTCAAATTGGGTCGATCTAGAAATGGTGATTTACCGGAACTCTTAGCGTCGATTCGGGAAGAAGAATTCGAAGAAGTCTGAATGGTGACGGAAACAAAGAAACGGGAGAAATGGAAAGCCACAGGACAGAAGGCCGATCGAAAAGTCGAGAAACGCAATTAAAAAAAAATTAAGGACAACTAGGTAAATGTCTAATTTTTAGATAATTATTTAGTAAATATCTACGATTCAAAAGATTTTAAACGAGTGTCTAAATTTGATTTTCTTTAAATGATTAAATAATTAATTAGATTGTTCTTGACTATTATACCATTATTCATACTTTTAATTGTGTTAAAATAGATTTTAGATTCATTCCTAACCACCAACAAAGAATTAAATATTTAAATAATATAAAATCTAAATTTCTAACCACCCAAAAATAAATTTGATAATCTTTCATTTCATTTTGTTTTTAAAATTTAAAAAAAAAATGTTAAGATTAGTTTATTATGAAATATGGAAAACAAAACGACAATATAAATTTGACAGTACATATTGGTACACATCTTTACACACATTGTAATAAATGAATACTAAATTCTTAAACGAAAATTTAGTAAGCAATAAAAAAATAATATAGTATCTGACACCGATAGCTAAAATTATAAATTTTGCTAGAATTCAATGTATACCCCATATGTATACCAAGGGATGTATGTTAAACTTGCTTACAGTTGTGTGTATACTCTCTCCACTTGAAACTATATGA
Source organism: Sechiopsis laciniata (assembly GCA_037833695.1). Classification (NCBI taxonomy): domain Eukaryota; kingdom Viridiplantae; phylum Streptophyta; class Magnoliopsida; order Cucurbitales; family Cucurbitaceae; genus Sechiopsis; species Sechiopsis laciniata. The sequence continues at coordinate 4,682,987 of JBBMKA010000002.1, read as the reverse complement.
AATCAAAAATATTGTAGGTTGGAGGAGTACGCGATGATGGAAATATTCTCCTTGTTACATCAAATCATGTGTGACTACTGAAACGTTGATGATGACCAATCTACAAAAAAAAATATCAAATTAAATTTTGCTGGGATTAACTGTGTACTTATATATACATCAAATGATGCATGTTTAACGTGCTTACATTTGTGTGTATACTTGTGGATAGCAGTTTGTATAAACTTAGAGAGATTGTAGGCTGGAGGAGTACACGAAAGTGGAGATACTCTCATTGCTAAATCAAATCATGTGTGACCACTGGAACGTTGATGACGACCAATCTGCAAAACAAAAATTAAATTTTACTGGAATTCATTGTGCACTCATATGTACACCGAGTATGCATGTTAAACGTGCTTACACGTGTGTGCGTACCCGTGGATAACGTTTGTTCCATCTAAAACTATATAAAATCAGAAATATTGTAGGCTGAAGGAGTACACGACAATGAGAATACTCTCATTGTTACATCAAATCGTGTGTTACCACTGGAACGTTGATGTCAACCAATCTGGAAAACAAAAAACGTTAATACTTACCTGAAAGT
>JBBMKA010000002.1:4620124-4682298 GCA_037833695.1 Sechiopsis laciniata | reverse complement strand
GATCTAGTAATTGAGTTTATATATATATATATATATATATATATATATATATATATATATATATGTATGTATGTATAAACTATAATTCAACCTAAAGAAATTATAATTTACTATTTGAGTTGGGCATGTAGGAGTGTTTGTACATTTTTCGAAAACCGAATGGATCAATTGAAACCAAAGGGTGTGGGTCGATTTTTTAGTATATATTAATCGGTGTCGGTGAGAAAAATATTAATTGACAATTTGTGGTTAAGTCGATTGGTTCAGTGGTTTTTAATATATATTTAATTAACGTATAGTTATATAATTAATTTAATTTCTTGTTTATCATTGCAAAATTAACTTAAATTTAAATATCTTAAAAAATTATTCCGACGAATTTTAAAAAAATTAATTCTCAAATTTTCATTCCAAAATTGTATGATAAATGAAATGAATTAACCGAATTGTCGATACTCAAATTTTATAATTTTTTTCGTTTAATTTTTAAGCAAACCGATGGAACGGTTTCGATGTTGATTTTCACTGAAAACCGACACCGAACGACAGATTAACACCCCTATTGGTTTGTCTGGTTTGCTTTGGCTGTCGAATTTTTTTGTAAACTTGCAGATATTATCTTGTTAATTTTTCATCCTTTTAAAAGGATATGGTTATTAACTTGCTATCTTTGGATTTATTTGATTTTTTTACAGTGGAATGTCAAGAAGCTTTGCTTTGAGTATGATACAGATCCTTACTATCAAGCTTTAGATAGAAGAGTTCAAGTAAGCTTTATGTAATATTAATATTTTAAATTAAAGTATAATCATATTTTGTTTTGTTTTTAAGGATATTAATTTTCACCATACTAGATAAATTAGAATGTTAACTTTAGCAACTTGTTAAGAGAGTTTCTGGTTATGCTGTGCTAGTATTCCTAGAAAAAGAAATGAAAATTTCTTGGGCACTTTTGGAAATTATTATTTCTAAGCCTGACCTCTTGATGATGGAAATTTTGTGGTCGATAGAGGTTTAAGAAACCAAAAGTTTATAGGTTCAATTAATGTGCCTACCTACCTAGGATTTAATTTCTTACGGATTTTTTGACAATAAAATGATGTAGGGTCAAATAGTCTTTGTATTATCTTGTGAGAATAGTCGAAGTATACGTAAGCTGAACTTGACACCTCATGTTAAAAAAAAAATGATGTAAATTTTGTGTGCATTTTTCTTGCAGAACCATGCTTCTGCTGCTGGAATTGAAGTCTTCTCTCCTGTGAGCCATACTATGTTTAATCCAGCAGACATTATTCAAAAGGTTAGTTTTTGGTATAAAATTGGTACATAAGCATTGTTCTTACTGAATTCGTTGCTTATCAGTTTAAGTTTTCATTTTTCTAACGATGGTTTATTTGTAATGATAATTGTTGAGAAGAATGGGGGCAGACCACCGCTGAGTTATCAATCTTTCTTAAAACTCGCCGGCGAGCCTGCATGGGCACATGCTCCTCTGTCTACCATGGTTTCTTCACTTCCTCCGGTCGGCAACACTGGAAAATCTGAGATTATAGATGTTCCAACAATTAAAGATCTTGGTTATGAAGACATGGAAAAGGTTTGAAGTTTTCTATATTTTAATATGAATCTGTTGTCTGTTACATGTGCAATAAGAATTAGTTATTTGCAGGATGAATGGACTCCTTTTAAAGGAGGTGAAACGGAAGCCTTGAAGAGGCTTGAAGAATCATTGAGTAACAAGGTACATTTTTTTTCCTGATATCCGTGAGTGTCCTGACCAGCTTATGTGCATAGGTAGCCATGATGAATTTAATCAATAACCTTTTGGTTTTCGAAAACCCTCTTGATTAGAAAGAGAAACAATGATATTTAGCAATTTCCAGTCCACCATGGATGACTAGGAATTGGAGCTTTGCTCCTCTAATACCCAGGGTACCACTGGCTTATCCCTAGGTTGCAGCACCATGATGCATTGGAGGAGTGAGACACAATTGGAGAATGTCTACAAATTAATGTCAAAGGCAGGTCTCAAACTTGGGACTTCTGAGGGAACATACCCTCAAAATCCAAGCTTTCGACCAACTACGCCACCCCCGAGGGAAAACCCATCAAAATTAATCAACAATACCATTAAATAAGCAAACCATAGCATAGTCAACTTAGTAAATAGATGCATAGCTATTTGGGCAAGTCAGCGATGAATGTGCAATATATCTTAATTGGGTTTTTACAGGATTGGGTGTCAAAGTTTGAGAAACCCAAAGGTGATCCATCTGCATTTTTAAAGCCAGCAACCACTATCTTATCGCCCTATCTGAAAGTGAGTGAATTGTCAAATTCCTTTTGTCACTGATTTGTATATTTGCTGCTTCGTTTTTCTTTCATTTTTCTTAACAATTTTTATGGCAGTTTGGATGTCTCTCTTCCAGGTACTTCTATCAACGTGTTCAAGAAATATATAAAAGTGTCAAAGGGCATACATCACCTCCAGTTTCCCTTGTTGGACAGGTTTGTTATTGTGCCTTCCAGAGTTTTAATGTCATGATGTGATGGGATTCATATTAGGGGCATAATAGTAAATAATTAGCGAGTTTGTTGGGGATTTCAGATTATAAATAGTAGGTATCGGTATGAGGAAGGTATCATAGTATTTTGGCCATTTTGGTATTAGGCTTGAGAGTACTCTCAAGAATGGGAGGTTCCTAAGTACCTACAATTACTTGGTTAGTTTGTATCTTGGTTATTTTGTAATTCTATAGATTTCGGATCTTATCAAATTTCTGTGTAGTAACTAAAATTCGTCTTCCTTGACAGCTCCTATGGCGGGAATTTTTCTATACTGCAGCTTTTGGAACACCTAATTTTGATCGGATGAAGGATAATAGGATATGCAAACAGGTAGCTGATACTACCCATTTTTTCCTTCATATGAATTAAGAACTATTGAATTATGTTAAATCACCAATCAACCCAAAAGTTTAAGCAGATGAGTTGCGGTAAATTTAATTATATTAATCAACAAAGGCCCTGGCCAATCTTTTTGTAACAACTTATTTGCTAGAGAAGTAGATATATATCATCTCACTTGTCCTTGGAGATAAAGTTCTTGTTGTGAGATAAAGTTCTTGTCGTGACTGTGAAGTTGCAAAAAATTGTTGTCTGCTTGCATAGAAGTGAATGTATTTTATACTCATCTATCAGTTATTATTCAATTTGACCAGTACTCTTATCTTCAACAATTGAACTGGTTTCAGCATTTCTGATCTAAAGCTCGATGGGTTTTTCTGGGGGATTAGCATAAGACTGAAATAGAATTCAAGTTTTTCTTTGTTTTAAAGATTTTTCAACAGTATCTGTCCCACTAGTATTGAAATCTTTTAGCTTCCACTTCAACGTGAAGAATATGCTAGACTTGGGTGTCACCAACTGATAAAATCACCAAGTACTACCTTCAATGGATGAAGTGGAAGTAGGATATGCATAATTAGGAAGAAAACATCTTGTAAATTTGATTTGTAAAATCATTTGAGGAGATTAACATAAATCCAGTTGCTACTGAATTAGAAGAGCGGTGCAAGAAATTTATGACTATTCAAGAAGTACGGGTTCAATCCAAGAAAAAAAAAATTACCTATCTAGTAAATAATTTCCTATTAGATTCCTTGACATCCAAATGTGTAGGATTGGACGGAATGTCCGATGAGAGTAGTCGAGATGCACGTAAGCTCGTCCAGATACTCGCGGATAAGAAAAAAACGTTAATAGGACTTGGTAGCATTATCTTGTTTACTTAAGGTTGTATGTGCTAAAGTGAATAAATGAAGATGTAGATACCTTGGAAGGATGACAATGAACTCTTGGCGGCTTGGAGAGATGCAAGGACAGGATTTCCTTGGATTGATGCCATCATGGTTCAGGTTAGTCTAGTTCATCCTTTATCAATACAATTTATATATTTAGATAGGTGAGACAGTTATACTTGGTCATAAGACAGCAAAACAGTTATTTTTTGTTGTTGTAGCTTCGTAAATGGGGTTGGATGCACCACGTAGCTCGACATTGTGTTGCATGTTTTCTAACTCGTGGAGATCTGGTATGCGACGACTTAGCTTGGGAAATGTTAGGGCATTGACTTTCTGGTTTATCCTGATGTCAGTATTATATTTTCATTTTTCTCTCATCTCCATTTAGTTTGTTCATTGGGAGAAAGGACGTGATGTTTTTGAGAGGCTTCTGATTGATTCAGATTGGGCGCTTAACAATGGCAATTGGATGTGGTTATCGTGTTCATCATTTTTTTATCAGGTTTGATTCTTTTCTTTTTGTAACTAATGACCATGTGAACTAAATATAAATTAGTGAAAATTACTTTTTAGTCTTTAGTTGGAGTCTAGTTCTTATTTGGTCCCAATTTTTTAAAAATGGAACACTTTTACTCCTAACATTTCAATTATGCTCAATTTTAGTCTTTATGTGTTTTTAGTTTACTTTCGTTTTCTGGACAAAATAATCATTTCATCAATATATTGAAATTTAGAATTAGTCTAATCATCATTTTAGTCAGGATTATTTTATGGAACAATACTTGCCAACTTGTTGGTGTGTACATTATATATACTTACCAACATATATGAGGATAAATGTATTAAAAAATATATATAAAAGGATGATTTGACTCACGACTATGTGGCACAATATTATGATTATCCCCATATGTGTTGAGAAGTATGTTCAAGGTATACACATGTAAGTCAGATAAGTATTACTCTATTTTATGACCAACAATTTTGTTAATCAAGGACTAAAATTGAACATTATTGAAATGTCGTGATAAACGTATTTGATTTTGAAATATAAGGACCAAATAGAAACAATATCCAATACCTATCGACTAAAAATATTTCCCTATAAATTAATAATATTTCATAATTCTCTCGTTTTGTTGCAATAATTCATCTTTTACATTTAATGATCTTGTTTTTTTGTCTTTGGCTGTCAGTATAATCGCATATATTCTCCTGTCACATTCGGAAAGAAGTATGACCCGAACGGGGACTACATTAGGCATTTTCTTCCAGTATTAAAAGGTAAACAAAGGGCTTGTTTAGAAACTATATATTATTTGAACATTTTTTTTTTAATAAAAAACTTTCCTACTGTTTTCTTTCAAATTCTTTTTATGAGAACATTCTATTCAGTATATTATTGTTAATGTCTTTCTATGGTAAGTTCTAAACTACATGGTTTTTAAATAGTAGTTTTCAAAAATAATTCTGCATAATGAAGAATAATGATATGAAAACAATTTCCCCAGCAAACCACGAATTCCTTATTTTTCATCATGATTGATTTTGTGTTTATGAAATCCAATTTCTGATTGGCAGATATGCCCAAGCAGTACATATATGAGCCATGGACAGCTCCTCTCAGCATCCAAAAGAAAGCGAAGTGCATCATTGGTAAAGATTACCCAAATCCAGGTTAGTTCGCAACGGTTTACGGTCAATCATCATCTATACCTCCTGATTAGAAGCTTTATATAATGTATCTGTTAAGGGAAAATAGCAAACAGTATTTGAACGGGCAAAAAGTAAACTGGAACTGGTTGTGATCATTGGTAGCTATCAGTATTCTGATTCTATTAGAGGCTCTATTCTGGTTACCATATCAACTGTTTCCATCTACTCTTAGGATATTTTCTCTCTATTCCCTTATGTTTAGTTGTTCTTTACTTATTTGACTTATCATTACAAAGTATTAAACTCTGCAAGCAATCTTTTATCAAATTGGTCTTGTCAAGAGATGCTAGGGTCAAGAGGTGTTTGAGAAACTAAGAGGTTATAGACCAAAGAATTATTTTTGTACTGGTTTCTTTGACATCAAAATGTTGTAGGTGGTTTGTCCATAAGAATAGTTGAGGTACTCGTAAACTCAAACACACACAAATATTGAAAAAAAAAAGAGAAAAAAGAAGAAGATATGCATGTAATCTTATATGATTGAGAGCCGGGAGCGATATAATCAGAAAGCAAGTGAAATGTTTTAAACAAGCTGGTCACCAGATTATTTTCCTTTGCTTATCTATTAGTAGATGATAAAATGAGAAATTTTTATAACAGAATTTTGGCTGCATCCTTCTGAAGTAAGGATTCATTTACTTTTTAGTTGATTGTGAAAGATTCACCAACTGTAAACTCAACTATTATGGAGTGGGCTTGGTGAAGAGAGTCTTGGGAAACTAAGAGGTAATGAGTTCAATTCATGATGTCACCTACTTAGGAATTAATTTCCTACAGGTTTGGTCAGGTGGTATGATGTCTCATAACAATAGTTGAGGTGCGCACAAGCTGACTCAGATAGTCATAAATATAATTTTTTTTGAAAAAAACTTAAGTTTATCATCTTTCATTTTCAGTGGTATCACATGATATAGCTATCAAAGAATGCAAGAAGAAGATGGCTGAAGCATATGAGCTAAACAAGAGATTGAATGGCATCATAAGTGAAGAAGATTTGGAGAACTTGAAACGAAATTCAGAGGAAGAACAAAGCCAAAAGGTTCAATCGAAACGGCAAAGAACACTAATTGATTGGATTCAGCCACCATAGTGTTTCTTTTCTGATAACCGACGCATCACTGATGACAATTACTAGCTTTGCTCTTACAAAACTACTTTAACTTATTGAAGATTCCACATTGTAAAATCACACTGATCCGAACTGATATTTGTCATTTTGCTCTTTTATCTTAATAGAAGACTTTGATTAATGTTGTAGTTTAATGTAATTTATTTTATTGTAGAAAGTTTTTTTTTTCTTTACCGAAGTTTACAATGCAAAGAAAGATGTTATTTCCATTTCATCTGTATCAATTGCTAATTTTGCAAGTCTATGACCAGCTGGGTGACCAGTGGCGCGCTTATATCAAATGGAAAGGCAAACTTGGGGTGAACAATAAACCAAATGGTTAGGTTTGGTTTTTTTATAGCAATATTAGATCATTCGATTTGATATTTTAGTAAATTGAAACATATTAGATTGGTTCGGTTTTTTTTATTGAATAACTAACATAAAAACCGACTAAAAGGAAATGCAAGGTGAGTTTAATGGCATGATTAAAGAATTGGGGTATACCACAACTATGTGATTTATACATAGAAAAATATCAAGGTGGAAAATAAAAACTACTGACTTATAAAACGGTTGGCATATTTAAAGTTGTTTACCTCAACTTTTTGTATGATTATTTATTTATTTTAATAACTCTAAGTACAACTATGTTAATTTTTATTATATTCTTAGTTTGCATGTACCATAACTATTTTTATATGACAATCATTTAATCTTACAGCAATTGGTTGTCAAGTCAAGTTGTACATGAAATTAATTCTTAAGTGATAAACATGTGAGAATTTGATATTCAGTTTGAATTAAAATGGCTTATGATTAGAAATTATTGCATTGAAGTAGAACATAATAAGTTTCAATTACACCTTTACTTTTTAAATATGGGCAGCTACCTTGAAATGCTAAGGGAAACAAGATGAAATAAATAGGCAATTGCCAAATGATTGTACTTTTCAAATCCTGCCTGTGACAATAGACATAGTACCACTAACCATATCAGACCATATTGAAGCACATACAAGTATCAAATTCCAGCTGATCCCAAAGTGGCCACACCAAAACTCATGATCCAATGGCCAAATTTGGCAAGATGATTAATGTCCTTCCATCAAAGACTGATAAGACCTAATTCTCTACGACTGCACGCTTTTTGCCTAGGCGAATCTTATCGACAACATCGACTGGTAAAGCATATGCTGGATCTACAGCTTTCAACCCTGGATATTCAAGAAGTGAAAGTCCTGCAAAATTCATTAATGTATGCATTTATATAAGTTATTATAAACATTAGCCAACATTCGTTAATGTACTTTGCGATAGGAACTCGAAATGCAGAAGATTGTACCTGCAATTCCGAAGTATGTGTGATAGACATCAACGGCATCATCTGGTCTGTCTGAAATTCCTCCATTTTCTGTGTCCTGCACTTTTCCAATGACCGATGTCGATGTTATGGAACGTCGAAAAATACAATCGCCAATACATAAGCCATGCTAGGTAAGGAAACAATTAGGCCTAAGCAACCTGGCAGTCTAAGATGAACTTGATGAGCTTTTCCTTATCAATCCAGTGAACCCTGTCAATCATGATCAAGCTAGAAAGAACCCACCATGAATAGCAGACCTAAAGCAACAAACCAAAATCTATAAGTCGAAGTACAAAAGCAACTAATGAGAACAAACTTGGTCATAAGATCAATTTTCAAACCCACATCAGGGAGTTTTTCAGGTCGACCATTAAGACCTCCCGATTTAACTTGCCGCTCACACAACCACCAACCGAGAAGATCCTTGTCAACATGGTGAAGAGACCCCGTAAGAGCAAGAGCACCAACACAACAGAAAACTGCAGTTACAGCAATTTATGGATGTTGAGATATTTGTATTGCATTAAAGAACAGTGCTAGTGGAGCTTAGTTGACATTTTTTTTTAAATATATGTGTGTTCGGGCCATAATGCGCACCTCAACTATTCTCACAGAACTACCGTCTGACCCTACTACATTTGGTTGTCAAGATAACTCGTAGGAAATTAATTCTTAGGTAGGTGTCTACTCAAGATTGAAAACCTGACCTCTAAGCACTTTATGATTTACAAGACTCTTATTTGACGACTATTCTAACTCATGAATGATGGTTTTATGTCGACAATATTTTGTAAATCATAAACTTAGTCTACCAAAAGTAATATTGTATTATCACCAACATTGATATAGCATATTATGGTTAATAGTTTTAGAATCAATTTTGGAGTACAAGTACTTGAAACACCGAGGAAGATATGGCTAAACATACTTTGCCCAGAATGTGACTCTCCACCAGGTGTGCATCCAAAACCACCATCCATATTTTTGCAACTAACTATGAAGTTCACAGCCTTCTCAACGTTGATTTTGTCCAATTGGTGTAACAATGATAGGCACAAAATTGCAATATATGAAAATCTGAGAGGAGGAAAAAGGATGAAGCCCATAAATATTGTGCTATGTAACTGGAAAGATCGTGCCAAGAATTGATTCCAGAATAAATATATAATAAAGAAATGGATAGAGAGCCAGAAACTACCTTGAATCAACTTCACCCCAAATATCCCCAGAAAATGAGCCATCTTCATTTTGAAGGCCGACGACATCTAGTGTAGGGTTAAGCGTAACAAGAGATCTTTTGTGTTGTCCTAAAATATGATACCTCAATGATGCCAACAAGAGCAGTAGCTCAGTGACATCAGTGTGTATCCAGTGACCAAGAGGTCATGGGTTCAAATCCTCCTCTTCAATTGTTGTAAAACTCAAAAGATACCTCAACGGAGTATTCTATGCAAGAAGGCAGGGCAGAAGGAGATATGAATCACATTCCTCATACTTGTCCCTTTCTAGTCGAGTTTTATGAAAGTTCTAGCAGGCTTTATGCCCTTGTTTGGTTTTCATATTATGATAGAGAAAGTGATTTTACAGCTTCCTTTTTCAGACAGAGGATGTTATACTTTGGCAGGCCAGTTTTTACACCGCTTGCGTAGATCTAGCCGGGAAACAAAGGGAAGATTTTTTAGGATTAGAGCCTAGAGGGCTCTCGGGAAGATGTTAAAAAAAATGATACTTTTTTTTTTTTTGGATAAGAAACAATTTCATTGATGCATGAAATTACAATATAGATCTATATATATTATTAGAGATCAAACAAGTGATCTCCGATAATTAATTAGTGTTTCAAAAGTATAAGAAATGGTACTTTTAGTGGCTCTTTTGAGGTCGATGTTTCAAAGTGTTTAAGTAGCTCTCATTTTTTCCCGTTCAAGAGATTGAAGCCATTTCTTCCTGATTTTGGGTCATTCTTTTTTCTTGATCAACATCTAAAACATCCAACTTGTCAAAATCTAAAAGGATACAATTTGTCACCTGATCAACATCTAAAACATCCAACTTCTCAAAAAGTGCCAAGACTTGCACAGCACTAAGGGTGTAAAGTATGTGTGGATCATGTCCAACATTGCCAGCAAAACCACCTGCACAATCAAGCAACACTTTTCTCATAGATTACAAAGAACTCAATGCCCACATTACACCAAGTAATTTCATTGATTCAGATAAGAATCAGGTAACCAATCCTCAATCTGATGCAACGAAAACGCAATTGAATAGCCACTTTGTTCAAGACAAATATACACCCAAAACCACAAACTAAGACAGTAAACACATTTGAAAACTTACCTGACTGATGCTGACAGGACATGACCCATGAAACAACCTCATCAGCATCCACAGCGTTGAGCTTTCCAACAATATCCAGTGCAGTCAGCCCCCAATATGCACCATTCATTCTTAGATGTTCCATCACCACAGATTGAAAATCATCCTTTCTCTGTGCACAAAACGACCTAAGATGTGGTACATAGAATAAACAGATAGAAATGCATCTCAAAATAGCATAAAAGAACACAATAATCAAATCAAGCAATTTTTGTTTTTTTTTTATATTTGTAATTGTTTGGGCAGCTTGCATGCACCTCTACTAATGTCACGGGACATACCCTATAATATTCGGATGTCAAGGAAACCCGTTGGAAATTAATTTCTAGGCAGGTGACCACCATGGATTGAACTTATTACCTCTGAATTGCCAAATACCTCTTGACCGCTATGACATTGAGCTAAAAAATCATGAGATCCATTAATGGAAAACGCACCTTTTCAACCGACAAGATGTACTTAACGTGCTTCTCAGTCACCAATTCCCCCATCTGTGAAAGTCCTGACCTAATTAGCCAATTATTTCATGGAAATCTGTTAGGATCCACATCAAAAAGAGCGAAGACCTCAAAACAATATATAAGAAAGGTGGACTACTCCTCTCATCACCAATTGGTTTGGAGATGGATATCCACGCTATCTTATATGATATCAGAGCACATTAAGGCCAATAGATATTCGGTACAATAAAATTGAAATGAGATTCGATTCAAGATTGATGAACTCAAAAGAGGCACCATCTTAAGGGGCATGTTAGGATCTCACATCGGAAAGAGTGGAGAGCTCAAAGCAATCTATAAGAAAGGTGGACCACTCCTTCCATTCCATCATCAATTCATTTTGACATGGATGTCTATTAAATTGATAAATGTTTGAATAATTGGCACACTTGTTATTTCCGTGGTAAGATGAATTTATACAAAACAAAATAATCATATCAAATATAAAACATACAAGATCTAAACTAATATATCTAATAATGTCTGCACTATCTAATAAAATCAATGCTAAGAAAGTAAAACTCGATAAACCTGACGATCACTGAAATCTTGTATGCATTGATGAATGATTGATTTACAGAATCTATGATAAAACAGTGATTGGGCAAAAACGAGCTGAATCTGTTCGACTTAAACTTTCAATTTACTCGGCTACGAAATTGACTAACCAATTGAAAATTTAGAACTCATAAACGATTAACGACGAGAAGGAAAATCAAACTGGTCACAAAGTGACATAATTGAAGAGATAATGAAATCAAGTAAAGAGAATTGGGTTGAAACCTCGTCGGAGCTCCGGCTACAGAGATGCAGAAATGATTACGGGAGAGATGAACGAGAACGAGTTTGACTGTACGTCAAATTACTTTTTTAGGTTATAATAAAATAACATTTTTTAAGAAAGCCAAATACCTATTTCCAAACTTAAACTCGTAGTGAAGTTAAAATAAATTAACATCAAATAAGATAATCAATTGCGTCATCACCTATGACTTAAGTTTTAACTCATAATGTAATTTGACTTATATTTTGTTGTTCTTTATTCCAACAAACTTCTCTCTAACATTTAGGATCGGTTGTCCGATTATTTTATTGTTTGATGATAATTGAGATAAACATCAAAGGCAAGAGTTCGATTTTGGAAATACCCTCTATAGGGTTTGTGGACCCCTCCCCCAACTTGAACACAAATAAAAATTCTCTAACATTTTAGCTCTTATATCAAATTTTATTTCTTAATTTTTTTTTTTTCGAATATAAGAATTGAGGTGGGAGGATCATAATACTTCAATGATATCAAATATCAACTAATAACCTTGAATTTAAATATCAAACGTGATTGAATTAAAAAAAAAAGAAAGGAAGATATGAATCATCTCCTCCTAATTGTTTGGTGTATACATATATTATTGAGTTATTAGCTTTTAGAATAATTAGTTTATGCTAGTTTTTCCTTAAAAAATAAAATAAAATCAATTTTGATTAAATTAACCACTAATTTATTTTATTTAAAAACTATAGTTTTTTTTAAAAAATTTTATATTAAATTAGCTTTAATTATATTATAAGAGTAATATTAAGTTTTATTGAAAGTATATTAGTTAAAATGTAACCTTCGCAAAAAAAAAAAAAAAAAAAAAAAAAGTTAAAATGCAACAAATTTCAAATGCATAACCTAAATTGATATTTTAGTTTTGTTTTAAATTGTACACATATATACAGAATTTTAACATTAAATTGTTTTGAACATTCAAACCTATAATTTATTGTTATTAGTGTGTACAATTACAACTCTATTTCGGTCAGTTATTAGAATTAATTCCAACCAAAAATTAAAGAACATAAAAAAGGGATAATACATGTATAATAAAAATGGCAAAATATTTCTATCTACAAAATCAAAACTAATTCATTTGCTGTAGAAAATCCAAATTGAATTCTATCACTCGTTGAGTTATATCGGTGATATAATTTAATCATGGGTAAATTCATTCTATTAGTGATAGAAAATTATATGCTATGAATGAATTATTTTGTAAATTATGCTGCAAATATAATACAAAAGAGGTCAAATGTGTTGTTGAGGGGAAATTTAGAAAAAAAATAAGAAGAAAAAAAAAAAAAAAAAAAAAAAAATATATATATATATAAAGGTCGGTTCGGACCAACCCGTTTATTTAAGCACTAACCCGTATATATCTGAACCGCTAAACCAGCCAAACACATTGAAAATTGAAGACAATTCGAAAAGGGAGTTAAACCCTTGAACGCCAAAACCCTCAAAACAAGGCTGCGAAAGTGCCGTTCGTTCCTCCAAAGTTGAGAGATTTTCCAGGTCGTAATTTCCAATAGCAACTGAGACAATGAAGATGGAAATGCTGAAATCGCCGCCAATCTCAGCTTTCACTCCCGATGGCGATTATCTAGCCATCTTGTCCTCCAATGGAACCGTTATGGCAAGCCCCCCTTTTCTCTGTATCGTTTATATGTTTCTAGATTTTCATATATTTGATAAACTTTGTCTCTTCAGAGCTCGGTGTAGTTGTGAATATTTGTTTTTGTGTCGTGTTTGTGAAAAATCCCACTACTGTTTCATGTTCAAAAAGTGGAGATATGCACACAATTGAAATCCAATTCAAGATTAGTGAAAGTAAAACCCAAAAAAGTCACCGTCTTGATGAGGCATGTTAAGGATTCTACTATTGTCCCACATTGGGAAAGTGGGGTTTTTTTTTTTTTTTGATATCCGTGACTGTCCGGGCAAACTTGTGTGCACCTTACTTAATGTCACTGGACATAACGCTTGACCTTGCAATATTTGGATGTCAAGGAAATTCGTAAGAAATTAATTTTTAGGTAGGTGGCCACCATGGATTGAATCCATTACCTCTTAGCACCTCTAAGCCTTCTTGACCATTAGGCCACTCCATGATGGTTTGGATGCTTACACTATTTAATAATCTTTGTCACTTCCAAGCTCAATGCAGTTGTGAATATTTGATTTGGTGTTGTGTTTATGGATATGTGGATTTAACGAAATTGATCGGAACTGTTTTTTTGTATCTGTAGATTTGGAGTACTAGTGATGGGAGTTTACTGGCGGAGTGGAAGGATTCTGATGGAAAAACTGATGCTGGTTATTCATGTATTGCCTGCTGTTTTGTGGGGAAAAAGGTGAGGAAAGCATTTTAGGGTTCTTATTTAAGTTTAATTCTTTGACTCTGTATGGGAATCTTAAACACATAATGTATTTGTTAAATTCCAGCGTAAAAACAGTTCTTGTGTAGTTGCTATTGGTACCAACAATGGGGATGTATTGGCTGTCAATGCTTCAAGCGGCGAGACAAAGTGGGTCTCTGCAGGTTGCCATCTTCGGTATGCAATGAATTCTGCTAACTCTTGATAACTATGTTTTTTGTTGATATTGTCTAGTGTCTGGACCAGCTTACTACTACTATTTGTATGGGACATATTGTCTGATTCTACGACATTTGGATGTCAAGTAAACTAAATGGTCAAACAGGCCAACCCATGATTGGTTGATAACTTCGTAAACTAAAGAATGTCGAGTGATCTAGTTGGGTTGAGGGTGCTAATTTATGTGCTTTACTGATCTTAAATTGACCATACTAGTTTATTCACATTGATGCATTCATTGTGGCAATATGTTTAGATAGTAAAAGCTGATACGAGGATAAGATGTTAATATGGTTAATAGGTTGGATGCTTCCTTTGTTCACATATCTTAAATATATATATATATTTCTTGTTCAAGGAATCTAATAAATAATAGTTAATTCATTCTTTTGTGGTGGTGAAGTTATCTCTGAAGTGATTTATTTCAAAGCATAAAGTTAAGGTTGTTCTACAGAAAAACATGCTTAGTTTGACATTTTATTCATAATGGTGAATGAATTATTTGTTACCCTGATTTTTTGAAGTGGGGTTATTGGCCTTTCTTTTGCAAACAAAGGCCGTAGACTGCATACGGTTGGAAGTAATGGAATGGTATCCGAGATGGACACTGAAACCGGAAACATTATCAAGGAGTTCAAAGCTTTGAAAAAATCAATCTCTTCTTCAGCATTTTCACTTGGTTAGATGCTTATCCATGTTTTCTTAAGTGCACATTGACAAATCCCATTTTTGACTTAATGAGTCACTCCTTTTTCAGATGAGAAGCACTTAGTTGTAGCGGGCAAGAAGTTGAAGATTTTAAGCACAGATAGTGGAGATGAGCTTATGGTGCACCCTGATAAATTGGTGAGTACCCAAATTATTTTACTTCTAAATAGGTTTAAATCACTGACTTTTTATTCGACAACATTGGGCGATGGTTGGTATAATTAAATTTACCTCAACCCATCAACTTAAATTTTTGGGTTGATTGGTAATTTAACATGATTTAACAACCTCTTAGTTACTAGATTATACATCATGCCACTAAAGATATGTTCTTGTTGGCAAATCACTTACTATACTATACTATTCACAGGGTCCTGTGAAGATTGTTTCTATATCTGATGATGCCAAAACAATAATTACGTCAGAATCTGGAGCCAAACATCTTCAAGTGTGGTGGTGTGATATGAGTGCTGGAAAACTTAGTAGAGGTCCTGTCCTGTCCATGAAGCATCCTCCCTTCGTTTCTGAATGCAGAAATATTAGCAATGAAGACGATAGTATAGCCGTCTTGTCGGTATCAGTATCAGCTGTAGCTTATTTATGGAAATTAAAGATCGGGTCAGAAGATGAGGTTACTCCAACTAAAGTCACTGTAAAAGCTAATGACAACCAATCAGCTGAGGAGAACCATGGAAGTGCTAAGAAGAAGCGAATTTCTGTCATCACTTCGAGAATACATGGTTTAGGACACAATGAGGTGTCAGTTCTTGTTACTCATGGCTCCATGGACCTACCGCAGCATATTGTACTTAATATTGGTTATTCCGCGAAGGAAGATGTAAATATTGTGCATGAGAATAAAACTCTGCAACAAAATGATGATTCTTCCGAACAAGGTTTGACAAAATTATCAGACAGGTTTTTCCTTATTTTCCCTTTGCCCTCATTCTCATACAGGTAAGTACAATGCTTTTTACTTTGTCACAGGTCCTCATGAGATTGAACAAGCAGTCACTTCACCTAAAAGTAAGAAAAGCAAAAAGAAGAGAGCAGCATCTGATTTAGACAGTCAGGTAGCAGCAGATGTCAGTGATGTTGGTAAGGATTGTCTTTGAACTATTGCTTGTGGTTCGTAAATTGTCAATGAACTTCTACGACTATCCAGCAACGTTTTAAAAGGCTTGTGCCTAGGCTCAAGGCGCAGTTCTAGCGCCTTAGGTAAAATGTGTTGGAACAAATAGTGTTTTGTTCCTTTTAATTTTCACTGTTAAGTTTATATCTGGTGAATGTAGGCAACGGAGATGCTTCTGACGTCCCATTTAATGATGATTTAAATGAGCCAACCATGGGAGAGAAACTTGCAACTTTGAATTTGGATGACCAGAATGAAGAAGAAGGTCGTGAGCGAGAAGAACCTTCTGTGCCGGCAATACCACCAAGTGCGGACTCTGTTCAGGTTTTGCTTAAGCAAGCACTACGTGCAGATGATCGTGCCCTTTTGCTAGAATGCTTATACACCAAGGATGATAAGGTAATCAGTTTATATACAATCCTACAACATTTAATTTATCTACTAACCTTTTTGATGATGAAACATTACATATTGTCTGTTATCAGGTTATCACAAAATCAATATCGCAACTAAGTTCTTCTGATATTCTCAAGCTTTTGCATTCTCTGATATCCATTATCCAGTCAAGGTATCCATACAATAGTCTTACCTGTTTGTTGATGCTCACTACTGTGTTCTAGAAATCAAAATATCTAAACCAAAAGTTTCATGTCTTATTTACAGAGGGGCGATTCTTGTATGCGCCCTCCCTTGGCTGAGAGGCTTACTTCTCCAACATGCTAGTAGAATAATGTCTCAAGAATCTTCTCTACTCGCCTTGAATTCACTATATCAGGTTAGCAATAGTTTGTTTTATGATTCTCGTAGTTGCTTATCATTGTTTATCAATCTGAGGGTTATAGATAGGCACACTTTTAGTCCCCAAGGGGTGATGCGGTGGTTGAAGCCTTGGACTTTGAAAGTATGCTCTCCTCAAGGTCTCAGGTTCGAGACTCACGTGTAACATTAATTTGTAGACACCTCTTGTGTCTCTATTCCTTCGTTGTCTCTTGCTGCCTGGCCTAAGGACGGGCGTGGTTACTTTGGATATAGTGGAGCAAACCTCCAATTTCTCGGTTTCCAAAAAAAAAATGCACACTTTTGGAGTGTTCCTATACAAATCTCCTGAATTGATTCTCTTGATCCCCCTTGATTTTTTTTGGGCATGTATTAACCAAAGGATTCTTCCTTCTAGTGCTACTCTTGCTGGGTTGCGATTCTTCCTTTCAGTGTTGCTCTCGGTTGCTTTTCTCTGGTTTAGGTCTTGTAATTTATAATTGGCCTTCTTTACTTTCTTCCTTTCAGTGTTGTTCATTAGTTGTATGTTGAAGCCAGCTTACGAATACTTCCGATTATTTTTCCGTGGCATACAGCTTGACCCTACACCATGTTCAGTAATCATCTTTACAAATATAATTTCCATGAATGTGCAGCTCATTGAGGCTAGAATTTCAACTTTCCAATCGGCTCTTCTGCTATCAAGTAGCTTAGACTTCCTTTACACCGGGGTAAGTGCATTCTTTTCCTTCCACATACTATGGCCGAATTCAAGTTTCTTCAAAATTTTGAATACTCATGTCTTCTTTCTTGCAGGTCCTTGATGACGAGGTGGACGAAAATGACGTCATTGTGCCAACTATTTTCGAGGATGACGATAGCAAGGAATCGGGAGATGAAATGGAAACAGATGAAGATGATGAAGGGGTTGAAGTAGAAGCATTTGATGATGATCTTAGCGGTGGTGAAGTAGATGATGACATGAGTGAGTGATTATATGATGAATTACTTAATCCTTTGTGATTTTCATTTTTTTGACCTTTCTTTTTTCCAAAATGAGCTTGATCTGTAATTTTGACGTGATTACTCTCTTAATGAATGAGAATTATATATTAACCCATTGCCCAAGTTCCAATCTTGTGTGTTCCCATATTTTATTAGCTAAATAAAGAAAGAAATTTTATTTTCATTTTGAATTTAAGATTTTTATGGCAGAGCCTTTATTATGCACAAAATTGTCACCCGGTTCACGTATGTTCTTTGCAAAAAACTGTCACTTCGGGAAGAACCTATGTTTGAGAGGTAGGTTTTTTTTTTTTTTTTTTTTTTTTTTTCCCTAGTAAAATCTCTCATTAATAATAGTGATAAAAGGACAAACAAATATACTCCCAACAAATGATGAGCAAATACAAAGAAAAAAGACTTCATAAGTATTTTGATTTCCATCCGGCGTCCATAACTTGGACAAAAATCAACTACAACTAGAAGAACCAAAGAACAAGAAAATTCGAAGAGGATCAACATAACTCTGTTGGTTGATCTTAACATAAGAGACCGATTAAATTTCTTTAACACTATTATGATTGAGTTTTAATGAGATATGGAGTTTAAATCGATTGATATAAGTCATAGTGATGTGCATATAACCACTAAGAAATAAGAAAAGAACTCCAGAACTGTAGAGGAGCACTATTATGATGCATTATGGTCGAGATTTTCATAAGTATTTTTGAGATACATGTTAATATAACTAACGATATGATAACATGTATAATTATAAGAAGGGACTACTATAACACACCATTTTTATTATAAAAAAAAATCTATTATAACATGATTAAAATATTATAGGCTGGTAAAAAAAAATTTATAGGCCATATTGTGATATAACTTAATCTATCCTCTCTTTAAATCAAACATGAAAATTATCTAAAAGGTTTGTGTTATAACTTTGTGCTCCCCTATTACATTTGCAGGAGTAACAGTTAAATTTTTTTTATTATTGACCTTATTAAAACATTGATTAAACTCAATTTATTCCCTCGAAAATTATAATTATTAACTAAAACTTCTTTTATTACATCGACTCTAATCCATTGCGGCTATTTATCCTCTAGACTAACTTAGTAATCTGATTTTGAGTCATAGTCAAAATAGTAGACCAAAAATGCGAATAAAAGACCAAATATGCCAAAAAGGACCATTTCATTTTTTTGAAAATTATTATTATTATTATTTTTTTTAAAGAAACATCCAATCCTTTGAAAGTGCAAAGGCAATATGAGGGGGAATAAGACCTATCCAAAAGAAAGCTCACATCTAAGGAGAAGAAACAAGAGTAAATATAATGAGCTAGCAGATGAGCAATAATATTACAAGATTTTAAATAAAACATAAATAGAAAATTCTCAAACAACCAGATAAGATTCTTTCTAATATCAATAAAAAAAATAAAATATAAACAGAAAATTCTCAAATAACTAGATAGATTCTCTCTAATATTAATAAAGAAACCATTAGAATATCTTCTAAACTGTTATACCGAGATACTTCGAAGAGTATTTTAGTTTAAGTGCTTTCCAGCTGACTCGAACGTATCTTAAAGTCCTTGCCCTCAATTGCTGGGCTCTCCCTTGGGGATGTGTTAAATTAGTAAAATCTATTAGAATATTGCGTTCAATTTAATAAGAGATCTAAAATCTATTGAAATATCATCTATCACTTTTAAAGAATGCAAAGATGATACGAGGCTAAGGGGCTGTTTGTTTGGCATATTTAGGTAGGATTTAGTTTTAAAATTTATTAACTCTTTTTTTAAAGTTTACGAATTTTTACTAATTCTTCCTCATTTTTAATTTTAAAAATAACTCTTATTTCTAATCATTTATTTTTAATTATTCATTTATAACTACTCAATCATTTCTAACCACTCATTTTTAATCATTCTTTTCAAATCAATCAAAATAATTAATTTTTAACAATTAATTTTTAATCATTTCTTTTTTAACTACTAAAAATAATTATTCATTTTAAATCTACATCTAAACAAGATTGAATTTTTGGCACAACTTTCAATATTTAACTACTCAATACAACTCTTTAACCCAAATCCTACCTAAATATGTCAAACAAACACCCCCCTAAAACTTCTATAGATTTTGCGCCTAATCCTACCATTGCCCAAACCTGAACTCTTGCACAGGGATCGAGACATGGAACATGATGATTAGCTTAAACCTTATTAATTTGCTGGGATCCCCAAGAACTGGTAAATACTTTCAATCCTAAAAAAATAATAGTACCTTAGGATGAAAATGATGTTTATTTAACGATTTAATCATTGAAACGAAAACGAAAACGAAGACAAAGATATTCTTATTCCATTTAACGAAATACAGACACCAAACACCACCAATTTCTCCAACAAAAAGGGAGAAAGAAAGCATTTTTACATTACAAACCAAACTTTAAAATAAACACATCACAATTCATACAAACATAACATTCATCCAAAATGACGAATTAGCCCCTGCCATTAGTGTCAGTGGGGCCACTAACTTTGTCCACGTCATCATCATGGTGGGCCATACCAAAAGTTCCTTTGACAGCGTCAGCAGCTCCTTGAGCCAAACTCTTCACTTTCTCACCGGTCTGCTCCAGAACCCCTCCGGTTGCCTCTTTTCCATATTGGGCCTTTTCTCGGGCCGTTTGGGCCGTGTCCGAGGCCTTCTCCTTGGCTAATTGGGCCGTGTCTGAGGCCTTTTGCTTGCCCTCTTGGGCCTTATCCGACATGTAGCTTCCCGTTTGATCCTTGGACTCTCCGGCCCAATCCTTGGTGGATTGGGCTGCTCCTTGGGCCTTGTCTTTTGTGGCCTGCCCAGTTTCGTATGTTTTGTCTTTTGCTTGTTGGGCCTTCTCCCCCATTGTATCCATGGCCTGATTAGCCTTTTGCTACAATTTTTATGAAATTAATAAATTAAATTAAAATATAAAAAATGATTAGATCAAATTACAAAATTAGTCGAAATTAAGAGAAACATGACCTCACTTGTCTTTGATCCAGAAAAAAATTATAAAAAAATAATGAAAAATAAAATGTAAGCCAAATTAAGTCTCAAAAATAGATGGGGTATTTGTTTGACATATTTAGGTAAGATTTAAGTTAAGGAGTTATATGGAAGAATTATATTGAGTAGAGGGGTTAGAGTCAAAATCTTGTTTGGATGTAGATTTAAAATGGATAGTTATTTTTAGTAATTAAAAAAGAAATGATTAAAAATGAATAGTTAAAAATGAGTTATTTTGATTGATTTGAAATGAATGATTGAGGAGAAGTCAGTAAATATTCGTTTGGATGTAACTTTTCGAGGAGGAGTTAATAAATCCTAAAACTAAATCCTGCATAAATATGTCAAACAAACGACCCCATCATATCTTTGAGCCACATAGGGTAGACAGTAAAAAAAATAGGTCACGCCTTCGAGCAAGATATAGGCAAGATTAAGTCATAGCTTCCCAGCATATATAGGTATGAAAATATAGATCATGCCTCCAAGCAAAATATGTAGACGTAAAAAGATAGATCATGTCTTAAATCATATATGTAAAGGTGAAAATATAGATCATGTCTTGAGTCACATATATAGACATGAAATGATAAGTTGTATATTGAGTCACATATGAAAATGTGAAAAAATAAGTTGGAATTACATATATAAACATGAAACGATAAGTTGTATCTTGATTCACGTATGTAAATCAAAGTTATATCTTAAATCACATATGTAAGCGTGAAAAGATAAGTCGTGTTTAGTAAGACATGTTTTTTTTGTTAATTAAAAAGAAAAATTGGGTTTGATAAAAAAAAATATTTAGATTATCTATCTTTTCATAGCTAGATATGTATATATAGCAACCTAACGTAGTAACGTTAAAATATAACCTAAATTGTTATTGCTCTCTTTAATAAACTAGAATGTGAATTTTATATTTGATGGGTTGAAAAAGTTAAATGTGAATTTTATGTGTGTTAGGTTAAAACAGTTAAATTTTCTTTTATAGAAAGTTCTTTCTAATTTTAAGAATTTTTCTATATTTTTTTTTTGTGAGTTTAAAAAAATAATAATAATAAGAATAAATAGAAAGTGGCAAATGGCAGTACCTGAGCTCGACCCTTGGTTTCACCAGCTTTGTAGCTCTGATCGTGGGATGCCATTTTTCGTTTTTTGTAAGAAATCGGGATTTCTGATTTTGCTTCCTTTTTTTTTTTTTTTTTGCTTCGTATTTTCCTATTTTTTGTTTGCTACGAAATCTAGTATATTTATAATCTTTCCATATTGCAAAAAAGGATTGACACGTGTCTGAGGAAGTGACACGTGTAGGGTTTACGTGGCCTCAGTGGGGATGATGATGCTCTATCCTGCACTGATTTCACAGAGTTTAATTGATGACTCAGCCAATACACTAGTGCCACGTGTCTTCTTTTGCTCCTGGCGGTGCAAGCAAATGTTGATAAGTATACCATATACTTAAACTACCTATGTTAATAAAATCAGTGCTTTTACCTTTTTCCAAACTCCATATTGCACTTTTTTGCTTTTTTATACTTGGAACTGTTCGAGTCAGTTTGTGCGTATTTCAATTAATGTTATGGAATATATTATTTGACTTTATAATATTTAGATGTTAAAAAAATTTATAAGAAATTAATTTATACATAGGTGGTCACCATAAATTAAATTTATCACTTTATGTACTTTAAAACTCTTTTGACCACTTGAACCACTTTAGTTAACGTCATATTGCACTATTTAAAAAAATAAAAAAATCATTAAAAGAATTGGTAGTATATTTATTTAATTGATTGGTTGGTTGATTATTGTCTCAATTGAATTGAGAGTAATTATATTTTTTATGTATATTTTGTAGTCCCATTTCTAAATTTAAATTAAAATATTATGAGTTTGAATTTTCTATCGATAACTATTATTAAATTAAAAAAAAAATCAAGTTATACTAAAATAAAGAAATTACTATCTTCTCTTAATCATAAAATATTATATTTGGGTTTTCCTTATTTAACTACGCACATCAATAATAAGGTGGATATACTTCGGAGTTTGGCTATAATCTTAAAAATAAAATAAAAGAGTTTTAAATGAATAATAGTTTCTAGTTATTTTTCCTTACAAAATTGTATTCACTATTAACTTTTTTTTCTTTTAAATAATCTTGATTCTTTTTTTTTTTTTCTTTTAAATAATCTTGATTCCAGAATTTTTATAAAAGTAAAGTATGACTGCAACATAACAATATTTAGAGTAACAATTTCAAATTTTCACAAACCTAAATTATTTGAGTTAAAAAACGTAACCATGATTTTTTTTTTTTTTTTTTTAAATTTATTTATGCCATGAGTGAATCTCAATTCAAATTTTTGAATAAATATATGATACCACATACAACAACGAAATTATCCATTATATATAGTTTCAAATTTCAATTTCATGTACGCACGCAAAAATATGGAGAAGGTCACGAATTCACTATTTATTAAACTTAAATAATTAAAATTTATCGAAGTTGAAATTCAAATTCATGACATAACTTTAGTCACTGAATCATATTTAAAAAACTCTTAAATTTAATTACCCTTACCTATATATTTTCCTAAAATTGTATATTTTTAATACAATAAGTATATTTATATAGTTTTATAAAATGATTAAAATAAACAAACCTGAAATAGATAATTTTTCCTCAACCACAAAATTTATATAAAAGGAATTTATATTACAAATAAATAGAAAGAAAATAAAGAAATGGTTCAAAATTCCCATTTGAAACAGTCCTACACCAAATTCCCTAGCAAAAGGAAAAGCAAATGCACAAAAATAGGCTAATCACCAACAAAAATTAACACTTTCAATCTCTATATAATATGTAATTTTCATGAACTTTTCAAGTGCATCAGTTTTAAGATTTTCCTTTATTCATTTTAACTTCTTTTGTTCTATTTTCTTAAAAAACAAAAAAATCAAAACAATTCAGAATGGCAAGCCAACAAGCTGAACTTAGCCACGAGATGGTTGGCGAAGCTCAGGTAATTTACATTTTCTTTCATTTTAATTCTCTCGAACGAACGAAATCATTATCAAATGGAGTTGGTATGATCATCGTAACATATATTATGTGGAAAATTTGTAAATGTTTAAAATTATTTTTTATTATTTGATATTAGGTGAAAAGGGATGAGATTTTGAACAAGGCATCTACAAATGAGCATTCAGCTGCTCAAACTGCCACTGAACTCAAGGACCAAGCTGCAAATTTCATTCAACAGGCAACTCTTTCTTTCTTTTTTTTTTTTTGGTCTAACAATAATTTTTTGGGGCTAAGATTTTGAAACTTGATAGAATAGACAAAAGGGTAATTTTTAAACATTTTGAATTCAAAAGATTTAGAAACTTTAAAATTTTACCTCTCGTGATCTATTGGGTTTTTTTTTTTTTTTTTTTGAGTACAAATTATGGGAGGGGATTACAAATACCGATTCCAGGGATCGAACCCGTAACAGTAGAGTGAAAATGGATTAACACCAAACCAGATAAGCGATCGCGCCACCGACCCATTCGGTTGATCTATTGGGTTTGTTGTTTTTGAAAAAACAATACCTTTTCTCACTTTTCTTTTGGAAATCGTGGTTTTGTGGCTGTTATTATTCATTCCATTATACTTTATTAAGCATACAATTACTAACTTGAATCAACCGTTTTTCTTACTTAATTTTACTTATATTTTTAAAAACTAAATTAAAATTTAAAAATTTTAAAAATAGTTTATTAGAACTTGTTTTTGTTTGTCTTTAAAACAAGGTAAGAATTCAATTACTATTTTAAGAGAAAGATGAAACCTTTCTAAAGAGTTAGAAGAAAAATGAATTTAAATTTCAAAACCTAAAATAAAAAATTATTAAATAATTATCAAATTATTTATAGTTTTTCATTTGTCTATATTCCAACCCCATTAAGCATAATGTATCACATAATAATCAATCGATTAGAATCTCAAACGTTTTGAATTAAAAAAAAAAAAAACATAATTTAAGTTTTTTTCTCCTATTTAATTCCAATAATTTTCATCTTTCTCAAAAGCAATTTTTTATTTTATTTTAAAAAAA
Organism: Sechiopsis laciniata; assembly: GCA_037833695.1. Taxonomy (NCBI): domain Eukaryota; kingdom Viridiplantae; phylum Streptophyta; class Magnoliopsida; order Cucurbitales; family Cucurbitaceae; genus Sechiopsis; species Sechiopsis laciniata. The sequence continues at coordinate 4,657,234 of JBBMKA010000002.1, read as the reverse complement.
CATAATTTAAAGATAAACAACAAAATAAATGAAATCTTAATATTAAAATAGTATTTACAAGTTTAATTTTAAAATTTTGAAAATAAAATATTTATCAAATAAAACATTTGATAAATATTGTAGGATAGGCCGAGTACACTAGCGCGAAAGTCGTTGCGCGTTAGCAATGCGCATACAAACTAGTTCAAATAGTCACAAGTACAAAAAAAAACATAAGAGGATTATCAAATACTACTTTAGCTTTTCTATACAATTTTTTCACATGGTCCATTTTCAAATAGGGCTTTATTTTTATTTTTATTTTTGTAAGTGATTTATTTATTTATTTTTGGTGAAAAATGTATTATATAGACTGGAGAGCAAGTGAAACACATGGCACAAGGAGCAGCTGAGGCAGTGAAGAACACACTTGGAATGAACAATGAGAACACTGATAACACTAATTCAAACCCAACAGCCTCTTCCAACAGCCCAAGCATGGGCCCATCCAATAGAGTTTAATTAAAATGAACCATTAATTAATTAATCAATTATTTATTTATTTCATTTTTTAATTTTACTTTTTTGGTGTTTTCAATTTGGTTTTCTTTCATATGGCACACTGAATTTGCATATGAAAAGGTCAATTTTTTCTGTGCAATAATTTAAGGAAGAGTGTGATGTATGGATCCATTATTTCCTTTTAATAATTACAATTCTATTTTTGTTGCCTTATCTTATTTGTCTCTTTTTTTTAAAAAGCATAAATACACGTGTATTGAATCTCTTATTTAAAGCATAATTATTAAGAACAAAAAAAAAAAATGATGACCTAAAATAAATGTTAAAATACAAATTTGACCTTGGTGTTGTTCATGCATACCATGACTAGAACACAAAATCTAAATTTAAAGAATATAAATTTATTTAATAACCATTTTAAAGTTCCGTATTCCATAAAAACAAGTAAAATCATCAACAACATAACTTTTTTAAGAAAAAATAAAAATAAAAATGAAATGACAACACCTAATCCTTGAAACAATTATATATTCATAATAAATCTAAAGCGGAACAATATATAATTATAACAATGTATTTCTTCATAATTTTTAGAAATATGTTTTAATTTCATACTTATATCACAAGGTTGAAATATTATTTAAGTCTTTGTATTTTGGAGAATTGTTTTATTTGGATCCATATATATTTGAAAATATAATTTTAGTCCCTCAACTTTTAATTTTGTTCTATTTTAATTTTTGAACTTTAAAATATCCAAATTCACTCCCTATATTTTTTATATTTATTCCATTTTTATCTGGTTGGGTTAATCCCTCCCTATTCACACACTCTCTCTTGAGTACAAAAGCAAGTGACAGGTGGATTGTATTCCTTTCAAGTTTCAAATGTTTAATTTTAGTTCATAAACTTACAGAATAGATTAAAATTAGTCTTTATTGAAAATTTTTTGTTAATTTTTCTCTATAAATTTTGGACTAATACGGATTTCTACGAACATAAACTCGTGACCGTAGTATTGAATTAGATTACCACCAAACAATGAAATTATTATACCACATACTTTTTCTATGGTATTTTAACCTTTTGATACAAGTAGTGTAGTTGAAAACATAGTTATAAAAATTTGAAAACATATTTCTAAAGTTTATGAATATTGAATACATATTTCTAAAGAGATGGCGGCCCGATAGTTTTATTATTTGGTAGAAAATCAAAGTAGAAATACTCTCTTTTTAAGATTTTTAGTCATTTTCTCTAAAATTATACTTAAAAAAAACTTTTAACTAAAATAAAATAAAATTCAAAGTCTAGAGAAGTTAAATAGTATTTTAACCTATATCAAAATTATTAATATTTTTGAATTAATTTTGATTTAACTTTAACTTTAAGAGATGAATATAAAGACTTTTGAGAATTTAGGGAATCTAAAAGAAACAAATTACAAAGACTAAAAATTATATATAATCCAAAATAAAGAATAATTTTTCCATAACGGAGTAGAGAGGAATAAAAGCTTGACACGGCTGGTTAGGCCCAACGGTTCACCTAAAAAAACGTTTCGAAAATTTGGTGAAACGGGTTTTATTTCCTTCAAATTTCCCTTCTAAAAAAAAACCCCGTTTTGTCCGCAAATCTTCTCTTATCTTGGGATTTTGCGGTTCACCAAATTTCTCGCCATTTTTCTAGTCCTCTCTCAGGAGATTTCAACTGGGTTTTTTTTTAATCTTATTTTTCTGCGGCGTTGGACCATACTCTGAACTTCTCTGTTTGGAGCTTCTTTCTTCTTTAATGGCGTCTTGTAAGTGTTTCTTTCGGCCATTCGTTGTGTTTTTGTGTGTATTTTGATTTTGGGTGCTTTTGTTTTTGTTGGTTTTACCAATCTTTGCATGGCGACTGATGAATTTTGCTGAAATGATGCAGGGGTTTGGGTTGAGTTCTGTTTTTTTTTTTTTTTTTTTTGTGTGTTTTGGGGATTAAGAAGATGTAATTCTTGAATGCTTTTGAAACTATAGTGATTTGATGTTGAGTTCTCGTTGGAATGATGATAAATTTTAATGAATTTCAATGCTAATTGACCATCATAGAGTGGCCGAGTGTTTAAAGAGAGCTTTGGAGATCTAAGAAATGATGAGTTCAATCCATGGTGGTGACCTACTTAGAAATTAGTTTTCTACTGTTTTCGAGTCAAATTGTTGTTGGACCATACTGTATATCCCATGAGAATATCGGGATGCACCTGACTTGGCCCGATACTCATGGATATCAAAAAAAAAAAAAAAGATCAATGCTAATGTCGGGAAAAGATTCAACATCAATGTGGGAATGAGAATGCTAGAATCCTCTTGATATACAAATTTAAGCTATAGATTGTTGAGGAACCCATTTGAGATTTTAAACTCTTAATCCGACTGTGTTTTTGCTTCTGTTGGTTTTACCAATCTCTTGCATGTCGACTGATGAATTCTGCTAGTATGTATTTGGGTTGAGTTCTGTTTTTGATTCGTTTTAGGGATTAAGAAGCTATGATTCTTGAATGCTTTTGAAACCATGGTGATTTGGTGTTGAGTTTGAATGATGATAAATTTTAATGAAGGTCTATGAATTTCAATGCTAATTAACCATTGCGGAGTAGTCTAGTGGTTAAAGAGTATCTTGAAAATCTAAGAGGTGATGAGTTCAATTCATGGTGGCCACTTATTTAGGAATTAATTTCCTACGAATTTTCTTGACATCCAAATGTTGTAGGAGGGTTAAAGAGGGTCTTGAAAATCTAAGTTGGCTCGGACACTCACGAATGGAAAAAAAAGAATTTCAATGCTAATGGCTTGAAAAGGTTCAACATCAATGTGGAGATGAGAATGTCCCCAAGGGGCAACATCGTTGGTTGAGGCTTGGGACTTTTAAGGCACGCTTCCTTGGAGATCTCAAGTTCTAACCCAATGAGTAAACTTAATTGTAAAATCTCTTGTTGTCTAATGGATTCAGGCCTTGAGATGAACGCTGGTGCCCTAGGTATAGGGGAGCGAAACTCTGATTTCCTGGTTTCAAATGTGGGGATGAGAATGCTAGAATGGTCTTGATATACCAATTTAAGCTATAGATTGTTGAGGAAACTCATTTGAGATTATAAACTCATAATTTTACTGTTGTTGTGGTTGTTCTTGTCATGCTGCAGGCAGCTTGAGAACGGCAGATTTTAAAGTCTCGAGGTTGGATGTCAGTTGGGGAAGAATCTCTACTTCACCACCTTGTAGCTTAAGAAATTGGATAGGCAGGACACCGCAGCAATATTCGAGTTTGATATTATCAAGTTCATCTCGAAAAGCTTTGCATGCTTGTTGTAGTGCATCGCCTGAAACCCGGAGTATGTGCCTTTGCAACTTATAAGCTATGACTCATGATCTTTTCATATAGCTCAACTTCATGTATTAGTAGTCAAAAGTCAGTTTGAGCAGTTTTCCTCATGTACATTTTATAGTTTTTTCTCATTCTTTGTTTTACATTGGGGTTTATTAAAAGAAAAGTACATCAGGAAGTTAATATTGTACAAATTGGTATAACTGGTGTTATTGGGTTATAATTGGGCATAGCTTTTGAAAACCCCATAATTCTTCTTGAGTACACTTTCCAAAGGCAATTGCTATTGAGTTTAAGGTTAGGTTGTTCATAATCACCTTTAAGGTATGTACATATTTGCATCCACTAATCTCTTGTAGGTTGAATGTCAACATTTGAAATCAACATACTGAACAAAACATGTTTTGAAAAACTAATTACAGCATTATAACTTTACTCTTTTTTTCCAAGTCCTGTTGCAATGTTAGATTCTCTCTTATTTGCTTCTATCTCATTGACACGGTACAGCCCTAACCAGATCAGAGGCAGATTCTGAAGAAATAAAACCTTCCAACGTGGCTAGCCAACTTATCCCAAATTTGCATGAGGTAAGATTGGGTTTTATGAGTTAAAAGTTTATTCAATGTAAGTAGATTCTTGCTTATAAAAGGAAATATACGGGTGATCGTGGGGACAAGGAAGGAAGGTTGATGATTGGACATTTATAAACTTCATTAGTATGATCCTTTTTGTATTTTATTTTTTGACAATTGAGAATTGGAGATTCGAAGTTTCGTCCTTCTGCATACTCGGGGGGGCATGTGCCCGTCTCAAGACTCGAATGTGAGAGACAACAAGGAGTTTTACAATTAAGCTAACTCTTGAATTTTGAACCTAAGACCTCATAGGGAGCATACCATGGAGACCTCAAGCCATTACCAACAAGGCCGCTCTTGGGGGGCAGACCTTTTTTTTATCCAATATCCGGAAAATCATGACTGATAGACGATCCATCCATATTGGTATCGTATCTTTACACCTTTATCGAGCATTGGATTCTCATGAGTCGCAGCTTGAAATTGGCTACAAGCAGTTTCACAAACTTTGCTTTGTTCCTTCCCTCTAACCTTTATGCTTATTTATCCAACTTAGCCATGTTCTTATGGGAACCTGAAATATACTTTTCGTTAAATATCATATGCAGGTGGAAACACTGCTCACCAACATATGTGACACATCTTCGATTGCGGAGTTTGAAATGAAAGTAAGTAGTAATAAACTATTTTTGATAATTTGGCTCTCTTCGATGACTATTTGATTTTTGAAATTTAAACTTGTTTTTACTCAGATTCTCTATTATTGGCTTCATCTTCTCTTAAAGAAGTATTTAAATCCTAACTAAATTCAATCAAAACAAATTTATGGTAGCTACTTTTTTTAGTTGAGTTTTTATAAATAATGGTAAATATAGATATAAAGTAAGGAAAACTATAGGTTGGAATAGTTGTTGTATATCTAATTTTCAAAAATGAAAAATAAAGAACAAAATGGTTCAGGACCTTAGTTTGCTCTTCTTTCAACAGAGAGAAAGATAGTTTGCTCTAACTTATTTGTTTCAAATATTTTCTCTCCTTGTTAGCTCAGCGGATTCAATTTGCGGATAGTTAGGGGACTAAAAAGTGAAAATTTACCGCTTCCCCCAGCTCCAGCTCCGGCGTCGGCTCCTGTTATTCAAAATACGAGTTCTACACAATCAGATTCAAATGGATCGGCTAAAACAACATCATTGGCTTTGTCCAAACCAGAACCTGTTTCTTCTTCATCTCCAGAGGGGATCTCCAGATTTGTAGAAAAAGCCACAGATGAAGGTTTAGCAATACTTACATCTCCTAAAGTAAGTATACAATGTTTTGTTCTTTTTTCTTTCCTAAGTCGCGGATAGTAAGATGAGATTTGAGTGCAGGTTGGGTTCTTTAGGCGGTCTCGAACCATCAAAGGCAAGCGTACTCCACCATCGTGTAAAGAGGTACGTTAATTCCACCCACCTCCCAAAGGAGATTTAGTAAAGAAAAACTTGATACAGTTCATGAATCATAAGGTTTTACTGGATTTTCATTTTAATCTTCCTATGTTCCTTTACCCTTGTGACATATTTATTGCCCTTATGAAACAAATGATGATCATATATCAGAAACATTACTTGCATTGATTCACAAAACAGAACCAGGTAGTAAAAGAGGGTCAAGTGCTTTGTTACATTGATCAGTTAGGTGCCGAGATCCCTATCGAGGTTCGAGTCTCAACTTTAAACTTCTATAGTCAATGCGAGTTTGATTTATATGTTCTGTGTCCTCTGCTACAGTCTGATATATCTGGAGAAGTCGTGAAGATATTGCGAAAGGATGGCGGTAAGTCGGTTTTCGATGTTTTTTCTTGTTCGGTATTGTTAAATTTTCGTTCATTGTGGCTTATGAATTCACCATTTTTTATAACAGAGTTTGTTGGATATGGTGATGCTCTAATTGCTGTTCTGCCTTCATTTCCTGGGATAAAGAAGCTTCAGTAGATTGTTTCCAAATTTGTTTAATACTCTCTCAAATACTTAGCCTCTAGATTATTATAATTAATTTCTTGAGCTTAACTTTAAAAAAAAAACCTTGATCTTAACTTCAATGCAAGTTAATACCTATAATTCAATCTTTTTTCCTAGTTATAATTAACATGTTGAGCCACATATGGTGTGGCTAGTTAACTTCTACTGTTAAATAGGTCTTGATGTTTAAAAAGTGTTCAATAAATTTATATTTGTATAAAAATATATATTTAATGTTTAATAAGTTTTTAAACTTTGTTAAGTAGAGTAATAATACAACGGCATTAGTGTATATATAGGCATTAGTGTATATATAATAATTAAGAGGTTATTAGTGTATATATAATAATTAAGAGGTTATGAGTGAAACTATTGTTATTTGTTCCTACCTTACCTTTAATTTTTTTTAAAAATATAAATAAAATCATTGTCTTTTTTTTTTTCTTTTTTTTTTTTTTCATTTTACCTATAAATGGACAATAATTTTTATTTTTTAAAAAGTATTGAACAATAATGTTTAAAAATAAATATGGAACACAAATTTTAAATATTTAATTCAAAATAAAAATTAAACTTAAACATAGAGTTGTATCTAATTATTTCCAATGGAGAATAAAAGTGTTTGATTTTAAAAGATATTGATATTTTCCTAGCATCACTCCTATCTTCTATGTTTGGGTGAATATGATTCTTAGTTAGTTATTAATCTCATTAATGATATTTTTTCAGATGTAATCGAACACAATAATGTTATAATTGATATTTGGGATTTCTCTCGTTAATTTGCATGCTAAGCTCTATTGATCATAAAGTTTTGATAGTTGGTGTGCTTTTTTTACTTTTTTGATGAACAAAATCTTATGTATTTTTTAGAGCGGGGTATCTCCCTCGCAAATTGTCTCGTGTGGTTTCATATATGATATATTTTTAAAAATTATGAATAAAAAAAATCACAAAAAATTAGGTCTCCTTTGATAATCATTTTGTTTTTTGTTTTTTGTTTTTGGTTATTGGTTTTTAATTTTTAGTTTTTAGTTTTAAAAAATAAAAATCATACATGTTTTATAACTATTTTTTATTTGTTATTTTTTAAAAACTAAAAGCTAAAAATATCTTTGATAATCGTTTTTTATTTTTTAGAAAATCAAATTTTATTATTTTTAATATTTAATAAAATAAAATAAAATAATTTTAAAATTTTATTGATCTAATAAACTTTAAATTTATGGTGTTTTATCACATTTTTAGCATTTTTTCTAAAAAAAAAAAAAAAAACTTATTTTAAAAAACGATTTTTTCTTATAAAAATTTTAGAATTCTTCTAATATTTTAAAACTGTTTTTAAAATTTTAAAAACAAAAACTAAAATTAATTACGAAATAAACCTCTTTTCAAAAAGTTAAAAACAAAAACAACACAAACCGAAATGGTTATTAAATGAGATATTTTTCTTTTTTTAAAAAAAAATCTTTATTTTAAAGTTCGGGAAGAAGGCTATATAAATCACAAATGGGCGTGCACGATTGTTCAAATTAAACCGCGAAATAAGTCCGAAAGCAAAACGACAAACTCAAATCGAATCAGTCACTTCCATTTCTGATGAGAACTCCACCGTTAAATCACCTGGCAGAGTCCATTTCATCTTCTCCGATCAGTTTTCCGGTCGAAACCTCTTGTCTTTCTCCACTTTCCTTGTAAATATTGTGCAAATACTCTCGATTTATCATTCGCCATTTCACATTTCATCCATTTCTTACAAATTTCCGGACCTAGGGTTTCTCTTCTGCCAGTTTCCGACGCTCTAGTTGCTTACTGGACACGTTTCCATCAGGTATATCTTCTGGAGTTTCTGATTCTTTATCGCCAATTTTGATTTCCTCGTCTTAATTGCATGTGACAATTTGTTATTCTCATTTCGACAATGTACATACATTGAATCGTTATAGGAGTAACCATCTTAGAGTTCTGTTACTTCATAATCTTAACCTCATTTGATAATCATTTGTTTTTTCGTTTTTTATTTTTTAATTTTAAGCTTGAATTTACTCAAATTCTCTACCTATGTTTTATCTTCTCTTAAGCAAGTACTTAAATTCTAACTAAATTTTATAAACAAAAACAAGTATTTGGATTTTTTTTTTTTGTTTGATTTTTAAAAGCATAAATAAAATATAGATATAAAGCTAATGATAACTATATGATGAAGCAGTAATTTTTAGTTTTTAGTTTTTGAAATTTAAGCCTTTTTTTTTTTTTAAACAAGGGAAACCATGCCCGTCCCTAAGTCAGGCACCGAGAGACATCGAAGGAGTAATGTCATAGGTGAGTCTCGAACCTAGGATCTTGAGGGAAGCATACCTTCAAAGCCCAAGTCTTCAACCACTGTGTCACTCCTTGGGGACAATCTTTCCTACAAAGCCCAAGCTTAGTATTACTCCAATTTACTACCATGTATCAATCTTTCTTTGAAAAAGTATGTGAATGCTAACTAAATTTCAAAAGCTGGTTTGGTTTCTAAAAATATAGATAAGATGTAGTTATTGAAATAAGAAAAAATATATGGTAAGATAGTTATTGTAGGCTTAAATTTCAAAAACCAAAAACTAGAAACAAGATGGTTATCAAATGGAGCCTTAGTTACTAATTAATTAGTTCTAATATTGTTAGAACTGTTTGTAAATACTTTCTTGTAAATACTGTTCCCAACATTCTTAATTTATATAAAGAGGAACGGTTGATGAATAAAGGTGAGTGAGTATTATCTCAATTTCAATATGGTATGTGAATTAGTTATTATTCAATCGCTTTAACTTTCTGGAAATGAAATTTTGCTTAGAATCCTACTATTTTTCAGTTCAGTGCTGATGGTTTAGCCTCTGAAAATGAGTTCTCCTTATCCTGTTAACCAAACTCCTCCTCCGAACCCTGAGCCTCGTGGCGATTGGCCGCCATTGCCGCTTCGACCATCATTCAATCAGCCTCTAATGTCTGAAACTGTACTGAATTGGGAATTTCCTTCAAATTTTGAGATTCCACCATGGAACAATCGAAACATTGGGTTACATGATCATGAGTTTAGGTGTAGATTGTTGCCTGCTTGGCCAGGAATTGGATTCGATGGAGGTCGATTTCGAGGGAGTTTGAATGTTGAATGTAGGACTGGAATGTCGACTGAAATGAAAGTATGCAGACAGTTTCAACGCAGGGGGAAATGTGTATATGGGGATCGGTGTCGTTTCCTCCATGAAATTACTGAGAAAACCAGGGATTTTGGTTCCTCCAGCCAGAATTATGAGGCTAGAACAGTTGCGTTGGGCCATGTTACGGATCGAAGAAGTGGGATTGATCAATTGGAAGAAGTTAGATCAAAAGTACGAACGAATATTATTGCTCGCAGTGAGTTTCCAAAGCCTGGAAGTTGCAAAACAAGGCCCTGTTTCCCCTGGCAGACCGCTGGTCACTGCCCATATGGGGAAGGTTGTCGCTTTGCTCACGGAGAATCAGGTATTTTGAGCTTTTTAACTATCACTCATGTTTTCCTTTTTCGTTTCCATTACAACAGTGTCATGATTTTAAGTGTCTTACAACTCTCTGAGCAAGAAAGTCGGGGTGGCGCGATGGTCGAATTCTTGGGTTTTGAAGGTGTGCTTCCTTAAAGGTCTCAGTTTGAGACTCACTTAGGGACTCCCCGAGTATAGTGGAGCGAAGATCCGATTTCTCGATTTAAAAAAAAAAACAACTCTCTGAGCAAGAATGAATTTTCTTTTGCCATTTTCTATTCCATGTAAAGGATGTTCTAGGAGATCGAAAATTTGCCGTAAACGACCCCCCTAAAATTTAATGGCATAAATAGCCTTATGTTGATTCAAACCCCCTTTCTCTTTGAAAAATTGAGGTTTGAAGATTTGATCTACTTGTCATGGATATATGTCTTAACCATTTGAATTAATGGTCTGGTCGGTGAACAAATCCCCTTTTCTTATAGCTTCATTTGTTGGATGATTAACTTTTATGGGGGAGGGGTGCAATATAGTCTTGAGATCTTTTTAAGCATTTCATCGGAACACGAAAACACTAAACAGTGATTACTTAGGCCCCGTTAATAACCATTTTGTTTTTTGTTTTTTGTTTTTAAAATTTAAGTTTACAACAACTATCTGACTATATGTTTTTTCTTAATTAGATATCTACCTCTTATCTATATTTTTAGAAACCAAACTAAAATTTGGAAATAAAAAAAGTAGCTTCCAAAAGCTTGTTTTTATTTTTGAAATTTGATTAGCATTCACGTACTTTCTTCAGGAAAGATGATGTATTGTAAGAAAGATGGAGCACATTGTAGGAAATTTGAGTAAAAATAAGCTTAAATTTCAAAAATAAAAAACAAAAAACCAAATGATTATCAAATGGGGCCTTAGAGTGCTTAGAGATTATGAATTCAATCTCTGGTAGCCCCTATTTAAGAATTTATTTCCTACAAGTTACTTTGACTACCAAATGTAGTAGAGTCAAACAGTTGTTCTGTGAGATTAGTCGATATGTGTGTAAGCTGATTTAGACACTCACGATATTAAAAAAAAAAATTAATTATTGATATAAATGAACTTGACAATGAAAGGAGTTGCTCATGCATTTTATACATGTAGTAAGGTTTCCTCATCTTTCCAACGTAAGATCCTCAATACATTCCAACACCGTAGATGCAAGAAGATTTACCAACCCCAACCCGAATGATAAAATGCCAACCATATGGATTTATGCATTTATAGATGGTGATTGTCAAACTACATGCATTGATTGATATTACCCTTGTCTTCTTTGTTTTTGGATAAAATAGAACTACAGAAGCTTGAGTCCTGCAGTGAAATTGAAATCGACTGTAAAAATACAGGACCAAGACTGAAGCAACTCTTTAAATCAAAGGAGCTGAAGAAGCTCATAGGAATTTATGCCGACTGGCTCGATAATTGAGTTTTCTGCATCACCAATTTCTGCGGCTTTTCTGCATGAACTGTAAGTGAATTTTGACATTTATATGAATATATCGGGTATGAAAGTAGATATTGTTCTAAACAAGAATATGAAATTTCATTTTTTTTTCCCCTTCATTCATGACTGGAATATTGTATAGCAAAGGCTAAATGATTAGTTGTTCATGGTATGACATCTTTCAACTTTTTTATTTCCTCTCTTATTGAGATGGATACGATTAGAAGTTTGATTTGAACTCATAATTGTTTCTTTTCCTCAAGGGTTTCAGCCAACCATTGAAATGACTGATGATATAGTTTAGTTATGGATGTGTGATTAAGGGTATTTTGGGGATAGTGGTAAGGAGGTATTTGGGGATTAGTTGAGAATTTCTGTTATAAATAGTGAAGGTAAGGTTGGTAAAAAGTAAGACTTATTTTGGGTAATCTTTCTGTGGTGGATTGACAGGGAGAGTTCTAGTTGTCTCTCATGACTCTGATATTGTAATTTTTTTCTTTGAGATTACAATATAGTTCATATTTTACTGTTTTGGATGATTTCTGTAATTGAATACTAGATTGTGACTTTATCTTTAGCAAATAGCACTTGACCCTTTTCTTTTTTATTATTTTTTTTTTTACATAAGGTGGTATTTGGTATTGTGTTGTTTTTAAACAAATTATGAAAGAAAACGTCAATAACCTGAGGACTTAATTTCTCACTTCGAAATTTTGAGGTTTTTTTTTTTTTTTTTTTTTGTAACGTTCAATTTTATTCAGTAAAAATAAATCTTATTTCCAAATTCAATATGGAACTTGAGTTTTGGCATGGACGTATGAGTGAGAATTTGAATTTATAACCTTTTTTTTTAAATCATAAATCTAATACTTTATAGTTGAGTTGCTTTTGTTGATACTGAAATACAAATTTGAACATAGTATTACATTCTTATACAAGATTTATCCGAAAAGAGGAATTTGGAAAGAGACAAAAAAAGAGAAGAAAATCCCAATAGGGTTATCATATTTTTTTCATCCATGGTGAAACACAGATAGTCACTTCTAGAAAAGTATTAAAAAATAATCAATAAATAAGCCTTTTACGTTTTTCTTTTCTTTTTTTTTTTTTTTGGTTTGAAATGATTGCATTCGTCTTAGTTAGATTTTGCAGCTTTTTTTTTTTTTTTTTGCCGATATTTAGCTAGAGGTATTTGAATGTGAAATTGTAGAGCATCTACTTTGAATGATTAAAAATTTAAATTTTAGTAATAATTTGTTTGAATGATAATTTTTGTAAAATGACTATAGATAATAACTTGTTTAGATATAATTAAAAATGAGTAATTATTTTGAGAGATTAAAAATAAGTAATTATAAATTAATGATTAAATATAAATAATTAAAAAATGAGTATTTAAAAATAAATTATTATTCTAAGTGATTAAAAATAGATAATATATCGATTAATTACAATAATTCATTTGAACGCAATCGTTTAAAGAAGAGTTATAGTATAACTCATTCCTAAAAGCTCCTTAATTCCTTCGAATAAACACTCTGTTGATGACAAAGCAGGTATAAATGCTATTAAGCCAATAGTGGGCCAAACATTCATAGCAATAAACCACTAAATAAGTTATTTAACAGACATCTATCTTTAAACATTAATAAGTTACAGAATTAGGATGGCTCACACTTTCACTTCTTTCCCCTTTTCTCATTTGGGTCTTAACCTTCCAAGTTTGCATAAACATCATCAACTAAACTCCATCTTCAGTGTAATAATCAGCCTCTAAGTTCCTCCATTAAGCCCTATTATTCAAATAATACAAGTTTAGAAGACAATTAAGCAAGCAGTAATAAGAATTACAAAAGCTTTACAGAGATTTTCCCACCTGTGAGATGTATTGCTCAGCATCAGTTCGTTTAAGAAAATGTATGGAATGAAGTGCAAAATTTGCTGTTTTATCATCACTCAATACGATTCCATCACCGATGTCGTCGAGTACCCTCACCTGGATATATGGATCCTTAGGTGGCACCATATCCTGTCAATGATCAACTCGAAAATTTCAGTTCGACAAATTTGAGTTGAGTTGGAAGAAAAAAGAAAATATGATGAAGGCAAAACTTTCTCTTCCTATGAAAACATAAACATGTTTAGACTCTTGGAAATGTAAAGAATGTGTGTTTCTTTAATATGATCGCATCTCGGCTAATGTTATGGGACATATCATTTGAATATCAAGAAATTCGTAAGAATTAATTCTTAGGTAAGTAGCCACCTTATCGCCTCTTAGTTCTTTAAGGTCCCTCTTAATGACTAAGTCACTCCATCATGGTTTAAAGAATGTGTTATTGTAAAGTCTCATTGAGTGGTGTATGAAATTACCACAGTCAAATCCAACTCCAATTTCGACATGTATTGCTTTAGACGTGCAGAATGGTTCTTAAAATACTCTTCCTCTGAATTGCTGAGCTTCTCTTGTACTTCTGGTGGAAGCCTAGGTATCTTCCATGTCAAGTTTCTTATAATCTCAGCTCGATTATACCTGGTTGTTCATGGATAAAGACATTAGATTGGTAAATATTTATAAAGTTATATAAAACTCAGCAAACAAGGTAAAAGCTAGTTGCTCAAAGTTACACTTACACATAAGCCATGAGGCAGCGTTTATTGCGAACTAATGCGAGGTGGTGAACGAGCGCGCCAAAATGATCTTCATTCTTAGTCGTCTGTAGATCCAATCCTTCTTCCTGTAATTTCCTGTTTCAGCCTTTCAGGTTATCATATGAACTATATTGAGTCATCCTGAAATATACTGTCTTTTAATTTATGATGATAGCCAATGTAACCAGTACTTAAATGCATATACTTGCCACTTTCTCTCTTCACTCTCATAAATTGAAGAGTAACTAGAATGGAGAATAGCTGTTTTAGAAACACTCTCACAACCAGATAGGAAATGTCTTATGTCATCTACCTACCCTTAACCAAGGACACTAGCTCATAGGATAAAAGTTGCCAAGTGCTACTGTCTAGAAGGCCATCCATTTAAAAAAGAGAAGATGATACTATGGGAAAATTTTGTGAGGGCCTTTTGTTGAAACCTATGGTTGGAAAGGAATCACCGCACGTTTAAGGATAGGACATCATCGTTTATCTGGTTCATTGAAATAGTAGTTATTTCTTGGTGTAAACAATCTCCTCGATTTCATGATTATGGTTATGATATCCTTTTAAATAGCTAGAGATCTCTTTTGTAATTGAACATCTGTCTCTTGTAATTTCACCTTTATAATGAAATTGTTTCTTATCCAAAAAAAAGAAGCATTGAGTTGACTTGCTGTTACTGATGCTGTCATACCATAAAAGGAGGCCAGGGTCACTACTCCCAAGAAAATGTTACCTACCATTTCCCAAGACTACTCTCCTATTTATGTATGAGCATGGTCTTAGAATCAGTTTAAATACCTTCTTTTCTTGCTACAAAACAGTTTAACAATTATTCAAAGATAACTGCAAAATACTACCTGACTAATGAATGACCAACCGGAAACAGATCAGCTACCACTTGAAACTAAAAACTATTTAAATTAAAGAAATTTGTGAAGAAAAAGGTAGAATATTAGAACCTCAACAAGGATTGAAGCTCAAGATGATGCTGCTCGCATTCGGAAATAACCTGTTCAAATAGGTCGCTCTGCAGAAGGACAGGGACAAGTAGAAAACAAAAGGGCAAAATATTAGATATAAACCAATTTTCTAAAGATTGAGGGAAAGAAAAGAAATAATAAGTAGAAAACAGAATACATAGTTTGACACCAAGACACTGAACACGGTAATTTGTGAGACAAACGACTGCTATCGTAGGCAATTGGATCATCCATTGAAAAAATGGGAATGCCTTGCACTACTTATAGGCTACTCACTTCCTTAGCACTTAGCGATTAATTTTGGATGAAACTCCATGTTAGTTCATAAAACTGAAACGAGTATTCAATCTTTAAGAAGATAAAAATAAATTTGAGATCCGATTCCAAAACATTGAAACTAAAGAGGTGCGGAGTATCACACATGAAAATATTGGAAGACCTCACAACAACAATAAGATACACGAGCAACCCCCCTTATTGACAATTGGTTTTTAAGATGGAAACTCATGTTTCTCTAATACTTATCAACGAAACTATTTAATTATAAGCATCAACAATGAATATCCAAAACAATCGCATATTTAAAAACTGAACAGAAATCGTGTAGTTAATTGTACACACGCGTAGATAATTAAAAGTTAAATGAGTCGACAATGCATCTGTTGTTTGATCAATTAGCTCCAAAAATATAACAATCACTTTAAACAAACCAAAGTGGATAATCAACATTTTACATAAAATTTTTCCTTAAATGATGCCAAACTTATTACATTATATGGGTTCACCTCAAAACCAAATAGTGATGAGAGGAGTAAAACCCCCCTCTTATAAATTCTAAAAGTCATCCTTACTATTTCAATGTGTGATTCTCAACGTACCCCTTTCAAGATGGTGCCACTTTGGTCTATCCAATTTTAGATTAAATCTCATTTTAATTTTTTATTTGACCGAATACCAGTTTGAGTATCCTCGCTTTTCTAATGTGTGATCCTCAACATACCACTTTCAAGATGGTGCCACTTTGGGCTATCTAATTTTAATTCAGATCCCATTTTAATTTTGGAAAAGTGATTATCCTCACTCTTCCGATGTGTGATCCTCGACATAACACATTCAAAATGGTGCCACTTTGGGCTTTCGAGTTTTAGATCGGATCACATTTTAAATTTTATTCAATCGAATAACAGTTGGATTTTAATGGAAGCAGGTGGTTCCATTTCAAAACGAATTAATGATGAGAAAAGTAGCTCATCAACAAAACTTTCCTACTAAGATAGATACTCAAATGGCCAACAACCTCAGAACATAAATATACAAAATGAACTTACATTAAAGTGATCTAGCTGCCCTTTCTCGCCGCTTGCTAGCTCTTTCACCAACTGACATGCTTTTCTCCCATACATATTCGCTATAAAAACGCAAATATACAGAAATCGAAACCTCCTCAAAACAAATTACGAAAAATAGCTCGAATTTGACAGGATTTCAAATTAAAATTGTTCCTGATTCCAAATCAACATAGATTGAGATAAAAAGAGAAAGAAAAAAACACGCGGCGGTGAGAGCGTACCGGCGACCGGCGACTAGCGACAGCAGCAACAGAGAGAATAAAAATACCAATTGGCGTGTGGTTGCGGCAACGGCGGCGGCGGGAGAATCGGAAACTTCTGATAATCGGATCTCCAGAATTAGGGATTTTGCCGCTTTTCTTTTCCTAAATATCAATTTAACAGATGAACTGGCGGGAAAATTGTGTTGATGTGTCACGTCTCGCTTGGATGCCAATTACTTTTTAGTTTAAATTATATATCTGATGTGATCGTCAAAAAAAAAATAAATAAAATTTAGTCTTTTGGATTTTAAAAATTAGAATTTAGTTTTTTTTATTAAATAAAAACCATAACAAATAGTTAATGTTCTTCATAATTGTTAGCGTATTAAAAATATATAAATGCCTAGGTATATAAAGTGATTATTTTTTCTTGTTCAAACTCATACCTACCTTATCGACACAAAAATAACTACCTTCACACGTTCAATTTTTCAATAATTATGAATGAAAATAACTGTTTTTTATATTTTATCAAACTATAGAAATTGAATTCTAGTTTTTAAGATAAATTTATCTTCCTTCAAATCATGAAAAACTAAATTCTAAACTTTAAAATCTCAAGAACTAAAATTTATCTTTCATCAAATCAATAGGAACTAAATTTATAATTTATTTTGATTTTTTGTTTTAGTTTTAAAAATAATGCCTATAAAATCTATTTCAACGTATGAATGTCAATGATTTGTTACATATTTTTTTTATAATATGTTTTGAAAAATAAACGGCAAGTTTTGATTTTTTTATTCTTTAACTTAGTTTTTATGTTTTTGAGATTTGGGCGATACCCTAATGATTTCAATGTTAGGTGGAAATCCAGTTCAACACCATGCTATGAGTTCAAAATCAATATTTGTATTTTATTTATTTGAGTGCAGTAATATCCTCTTTTTTAGAATTTGTGGTCTCCTTCTCTCAACTATATTAAAAAAAAAATTAAAATTAAAAATCTTAAATGATGTCATAAGAAAAGCACAAATTATTGTACAATAGATCAATTTAATTGTAGATAAATTGTGAGAAAAAAAAAGTCAAATTGCTATTAAATAAGGCTAACTTTTTTTTTTTTTTTTTTTTTTATAATTAGTTTTTAAAATTATAGTAAGAGAGTTGTGTTTATAACTTTTTGTTTCTTTTTCAATTCAGCCGTATATAAAGGGAAGATTCAACGTTTGACCTTTTGATAACAAAAAATTAATAATAATGTTCTATAAAGATTTTTAATGAGATTTTTCATATATAACGAAAAAAAAAAAACAAAAAAAACTGAAAAAAACTATATGAATAGCAATTTCTAGAACAAATTTGTGCAAAAAATTGGGATATGCATGATAAAAAGACGAAATTGTCCATGCATTAAATGATTTCATTAGTGCAATTGATCGCTTTAAGTCAATAAGCATATAGTCTACAATTAATGTTATAAACAATTGTCAATCAATTTCACATATAATGTTTTATCATCAAAGTTTTCAATAGTGTAGATAGCTTCAATTAATAGAGGATAAAAGGTAAAAAAAAAGTTTTCTTTCTTTTTTTTTGAAAACTGAGAAATCGGAGCTACGCTGCTCTATACCCGGGCACCACTGACCCATCCCTAGACTATGGCACCGAGATAATTCGAAGGGTATTCTAATTTATACGTTTTCCAACGGCTTCGACAATAAAGGGTAAAATTAGAATATGAAAAAAAATATCTAAAATTTTGTTATATATGATATATTTCTAAAAAAAATGATAGAATTAAGATAGACAATCAACAAGCTGGTGCCACAAGCAAATTTCTTTTTTTTTTTGTAAGTGTTTCATAAAGAAGTTGAACCTACATTAGATAAAATATTGGAACCTACTTGTTTCTTGACCATCAATTATTGCTAAGCAACAATTGTCAATAGAAGATTGATACAATTATGTGAGCTATTCAAATATTTAAGTTTTTTTTTTCCAACATTTATGTATTTTGAATATAGTAAGTAGTGGCTTATGAGATTGATACAAGTGTGTAAGCCATTAGCCATTTTAAGCTATTTATTATTATACAAAATTCAACTAATAGTGAACATTTCAAAGCTAAATATTATTATAGAATTTATTTAAGTCAATGGTAAACATAATACATCCTCATTAGTTGAGTAAACTTTGAAAACTTGATTAAAATCGAATGGTCGATGATACAATTAGTTATCTTGTTTGGTATTAATTCATTTTCAACTCTACAATCATCTAATTGTGACATGTATGTAGAGTTTGTTGATCCTCCTTCCCATACTTTAAAAAAAAAAAACTTGATTAATTTTTTTTTTGAGAACTTGAAATGTATATTTGTTGAAAAATTGAAACGAATGTTTATTAAATTTGACATTTATATATATATATATATATTCAAAACATCATTTTAAATCTACTTAAACTAATTAAACTGAATTAAATAAAAAAAAAACTAATTAAACTGAATTTAATTTTTAAAACATATTTTTTCAGAGCATTAACATTTGAGTTTGACCACTTTCAAGATTGAAACTTGAACCACTCTGTGATTGGTATATTTGAAGTTTGAAGATTTTTATTTGAAGTTTGAAGATTGGAACTTATGATCATACATACCAAATTATCAATGAATTAAACATAGCTTGCAAAACATTTCACATTATTAGTTAATTGTTATATGAGTAAAGTATCAAACATACCCCTAAATTATGAGATTTTTGCCAACATTATCCGTGAACTTTGAAAAGTTTAAAAAATACCTCTAAACTTTACAAAATGTTTCAAAAATACTCTTATCATTAAAGTTGGATGGAAACCGTTAAAAGTTTTGTTTAAAAAATGCCCATGAACTTTAAAAAGTTAAAAAAATATCTTTAACTATAAAAAGTTTTATAAAATATCTTCACCATTAAGTTTTGAAAGATCGTTGCGATCAACTAAGCCACAGAAATTCAAAATTCACCACCATAACCAAATCTTGATTAATCAAATACGAAAAAAAAAACTACATTGTTGTTGGAATGAGTTTTTTTTTTTCTTATTAAAAATTAAACTATTATTGGGATGAGTTTGAAAACCTAAATTGGGTAGGTTCATATAGAGATTTATTCAAAAGTTTAAATAAATTGTAAGGTTACAAATGAACTCTATAGTTCTAGTTTTAATCTTGATTCAATTTTTTTGTTGGTTAACCAACCAATTGAAGCTAGCCCTCTTGGCCAAGTAGAGGTAGTACTTCAACTAGGCTACCTGTGTTGGCATATGAGCTCCACTACATCCGGGGGTCTAATACCACGTCCCAAGGCTCATATCTAAAATACTTCAAGAGTTTTTTTTTTTTTTTTTTTTTTTTTAAGCACTTCTCAATGATACCGAACCCGAAATGCTTGAGGAAGCATGTCCACTTGAGGATAATCTCAATGTAATGTTAAACAAAAAAATCTTAATTTGAAAGCAATTATGAAGTCATCGAGATTTTATTGTTCGTCTCTAGAGTTTGACATTTTTTTTTAAAACAATACTTCCATTCAAACACAAGTCGAACCAATACAATCATTCTCCAAAGCGGAGCCAATGTCAGGAGGGAGATTCTCTCTAAAAAAAAACTCCTCCTCAAGCATGAGAAAAGGGTCCTTCCAACAAAAATCAACACATAATCTTTCTTGGCTAATAAACCGGCGGCCATATTACAACGCCTATTACAATAGGAAACTTTCACTATGCCAAGAGAAACAATTAATTTCTTAATATCAACAACGATATTGTGGAATTCAGAGATATCTGAAGAGTTATTAACAACGGCTTTAATAACATTTGAGGTAGAGTTTAACATTAAATTCAAACATTTAGAAAGCTAAATTATTTAAATAATTCAAATTAGAAATGGATCTCACCAAATAAAATAATGATATGCTATCAACTTTCAAGAAATGAAAAATCTCTACATGAAGCTACCAAATTTAGGTTTTCAAACTCATCTTAATAATAGTTTTTAAAATTAAAAAAAAAAAAAAAAAAAAAACATATCTCAACAACAATTTGGTCTTTTTTTCGTATTTGATTAATGAAAAGATGGTTATGATCATGAATTTTAAATTTCTAGAGTTTAGTTGATCAGTGCGATCTTTCAAAACTTAATTGTGAAGATATTTTATAAAAGTTTTTATAGTCAGGTATTTTTTAGATTTTTTAAAGTTGGTGAGTATTTTTTAAACAAAATTTTAACGATTTTCATCCAACTTTAACGACAAGCGTAATTTTGAAATATTTTATAAAGTTGAAAAATATTTTAAAAACTTTTCAAAGTTTAGGAGTAATGTTGTCAAAATCTCTATAATCGAGGAGGTATATTTGATACTTTAGCCTCGTTATATTTTAAACTAAACAGACAATCATTGGTTAAGTGAATAATGAGGGATGAAGTGGAAAAAATAATTCCCACGAGAATAAAAAAGAACAAAGAACGAATTTTCCATTTCCATCTTTCGTTACCGGTCTTATTTACATTTTATTTTATTTTTTATAAATAAATATGTATTGCTAACCATTTAGATAATTTTTTGTACTTGAACTATATGCATGTATAATTATAATTTGATGTATAATTTACATTAGGATGTGTAAAAGTTTAATCTCTTACATATAATTATTTTAGAAATATTTAACTTAAGTAATATTCTTATTCAATAATTAATCATTTAATTGAAAATTAATTTTTCTTAAAAAAAGAATTAATTTGTTTAATCAAGAATAAACGAAATTTCAAAATTTTGAATAAATAACGACTAAAAGAAGGGGTCAAGATGGGGACGATAAAGTCATCTCTAGCTATTGTTACACGAAAATAAACATATACTTTTCAAAAATTTAAAAAAAAAAAAAAAAAGAATATAACCACATTAAAATAAATATTGGGTTTTCTTTTTCAAACATCAATAATTGACATATTAAAATCATTGAAACAAATTTGTTGACTTAAACTCCCCTATTTGCCAAACCCCAATTACAAACGCCCCTTAAAATCCTCCTCCTCCGTAGATAAATTAGTTTCAAACTTTATAAAGAGAAACAAGAAATCAAAAACAGAGAGAAAAAAAAAACGCAGCCATGGCTGGTTTGCAGAGATCTGTGGTATCATTCCGGCGGCAAGGATCTTCCGGTATTGTTTGGGACGACAAATTAATAACGGAGGAGCTCAATAAGGCGGCGCTAAACGGCGGAGAATCCAACGCCGCCGAGGTGAAGACAGGGAGAAATATTCCGCCAATCAAGACGATTGACCGGAGCCGATCGAACCGCGGCGGCGGACGGGGGTTCCGGAGTAAAGAGATGGCGGCGCCGGTGGTGGAGCCGCCGTCGCCCAGAGTCTCTGCTTGTGGACTCTGCAGCGGGTTTGGGAAACAGAGAGCGGCGGCGCCGGCGGCCGGTAAGCGACGATCGCGGTAGGGTTTAGGAATTGAAAGGATTTTATTTGAATTTGACATGAAATAGGTTTTTATTTTTATTTTTATTTTTTATTCATATGAAATAGTATCAGAATTTTGGAAGAAACTCCTGTATTATATGCTTGGTTTTTACTGGGACTTTTAATTTAGATTTATCTTTTTTTTTTTATTTTTTATTTTTTTTTTTTTTAAACTTATGGTTCTTGATTTTTATTTATTTTTTAGTTAAATTATAATTGGAAAGGGAGGATTCCATACCAAGATTTCATAGGAATACATTACTTGCTCATATTGGCTTTGATCCTTTAAAAATGGATGTCTATATTGTTATATATATTTAAATTAACAACATTTAAAGATTAGAAATTCGAAATTGTAACATAGGTTATTTGGTTTATGCAGTGAAAGATTTGTATGGCAAGTTGAATTAGTTTTTTTTTTTTTTTTTGGATTTTTATTTGAAAGTGAAGAGTTTGATCTCTTGATCAATGGTATATATTGATTATGCCAAACTGCTTCTTTGGTTAGTTTTGAATTAGGGATTAGACTTATATTGGACTGTCAAATTTTAATATACAAGTGAGTGTAATATAAGATTCATTTTTGGGTAATATAAAAAGTTCTTTTTTTTTTGAATTGACAATATCTTAATTAATTAAATCACATTTACTTGTTGAATTAGAGATTTTTTTCTTTTAAATATATAGGTTGAATTGAGGGTTTTTATTTTTGTTTCCTTAGTATAGGTTGAATTAAGGATTAAACTTTATGGAACTATCCGATTTTAATAAATGAGTGATTTTGTTAATCTTTCTAGACCTTGGCAATCAATGACCTTGGCAACCAAATTAGGGATTTTGTTAATTTGATTGGTGACATGGTTTTGTTTTCGTCTTGTTTGAAGTAAATAGATTGATAAAGATTTCTCTTCCATGGGGTCGAGCTCCTATTACTTTCAAAGGCATCTTCATTCCTTTACGGTCTCGATAACTCTTTTCTTTTTTTTTTTCTGGTGGTTACATATACGTCAGTATGGTTCATGTTCATTGATTTAATCATCGCGTCTTATCAAAACTCAACTATTAGTTAGTCTCTTACGTTGAATTCTTCCAATCTCAATTATATGAAGATTATATAACTCACACGGTTATTTTGATCTTTTGTCAATCTCGATCCGAGTTGTGGACCGAAATCAATTTAGTTATTGAGTTATATTTTTCCTCATGTTTGCTCTTATTTATTGGGAGTGGGTTTGAAAGTCTTTCTATTATTATTAATATGAAATGTTTCATGTTTCAAAAAAACAAAAAAACAATTACCATTCTTATAACTTAAGAGTTACTTTTACCCATTTTCTCCTTGAAAATAACATATGTATTTGAATTAATTTGATTTTGATTTGTTCATTAATTTTCACATTTATTCATTCTGTTTTATAACTGGAAGAGAAAAAAGTTCGGTACAACTATTTATCAGTATAATATGGATTGAAGTACTCAACCATTAGAGATGTCTACGGGGTCAAGGAATGGTTTCTTCGTCTACATTCCTCCCACCAAAATCAATTCTTGCCTCTGCGAAATTCACATTTTTTTTTTCGCGGAGATGGGGCAGAGATTCGTGCAAGAATTGGTAGGATTGGGGTTTTCGCATAATTTTTATTTTATAATCTTAATTTTTATAAGTATTTTTCAACAATATTTTCAAATAGTTAGTTTTTGATGAAAAATATATATTAACCTTAGCTAATTAATAAAAAATATATATATACATTTGAATAAATACTTTTACCATAAAAAATTGTTTAACTAAAGATTAAATTAAAAACAAAGAGAAAGAAACATTTTTTTAGAATAAAAAATAAAATAAATTGTAAACGGGAAACGGAAATGGGGATTACATTCCCTATCCCTATTTCTCTTGAGGGGAAATTTTCATCCCCACCCACTTTTTCATTCTCCACCTAAACGGAGATTTACTGCCCCATTCGGGATGGGACATATCTACAAACCACATATCTCATAGTTTCTAATTACATTTAAAATGTTAGTTGATTTATGTTTATTTTGATAAAAGAGTACTTACTTGAAAATATAATTGTTAATAACACTAAATAAATAAATAAAAATTAAAAAAAAAACATAATGTATAAGAAGGTGTTTGGGATTATTTGGGGTTGAGAAAATGACTATGAATAATTGGTATTTTGTTGCATGAAAATGATTATGAGAATGAAAAACTGTAAGTTGATTCAGGTAGAGATAATGATTATGAAAAAAAAAAAAGTTTTGATTAATATAACGTGAATAATATTATGAGATGATAAATAGTGAATATGAAAGAAAATGTTGTTAATGATTAATATTGATTCTTGATACTATAAATTATAAAATGTTAAATTTAAATCATGATTATTTTTAATTAATTAATGTTATGTTTAGGGTAAAAAAAACATTTTTGGTCAAGGTGAATTTTAGTTATGTACTTTAAAAAATGTTTAAATTTTATTCATATAATAAAATTTAAGTTAATATATTAATCATAACCAATTCAATGTGAACATATTTTTAAAATGTTATCCATACATTTAAAAATTTAAGAATTAAAATAAAATAAATTTCAAATTGAACTAAAATGATATTGTAACCTATATTTTAAAATTGTGCAATATGAATGGAATAAGTGATTAAATAAAAAACAATTATTTTATTCTTAGTCCAGCAAATGTCGGTGGCTTTTACTTGATTCATTATTACGACATTTTCCTTCCTATGACATTGTTTCAAATTTTCAATAATAATAACTCATCCAAGCTCCTGCTTCAAAGAGAAGTTCCAAGAAGAATTCAAACGAAGAAGATAACAATATTTTATATCATAATTAAAAGCAAATAATGTAGCCAATTTCTTCTAAGTCATGATGCTAGATTGAATAATACCATTTGTGAAATTTAATATAGGATAAATTAGGTAAAAGCAAATTATATATATATATATATATATATATATATATATATTAAGTTAACAACATGTGACGGCAGGATGAAATAATTTAAATTAACTTTTTAGTAGAGAATATGTTTATTAGGAAGTTGAGCTATGTTCCATTTAAGCATATCTAAAAAAAAAAAATTGAGCTTTAAAGAAGTATATTAGTTAAACTTTCAATTTTATGTTTAATAGATTATTTAATTTTAAAAGTAGATGAGTTTTTATACTTAACATCTTTACAAATGTTGAATAAAGTAAAAGCAATATGGGACACAAATTAAAAGTACATAGATTCAGTATTAAATTCAAAATTCAAACTTCAAGTCAACAAAACAGTAGTTCGACCACATCAATGTACACTCAAGAACCAAAAAATCGTGAGTTTGAATTTCCCACCCTAAATTACGGTAATCTAAAAAAAAAAAAAAAAAAAAAAATCAAACTTCAAGATTATTATGATTAATTACTAGTTTTGGTATGGTGTAAATTAAATTAAAAAAAATTGTAATGGATGACCTATTGTAACAAATAATTAGAAATAGTAGTTAAATTTGAAAATATTTGTATTTATAATCATAAATACGGTTCAATGTTGTATTGTTAATAAATATATAATAGTTATTAATACCGTACAATATTATATTATTGATACTCTATTATTATTAATATCTATGACTATAATTATTAAAAAAAATTTAAATAATTATATTTATAATTATTTTCTAAATTTTACTGATCTACCTGCTTTTTCCTAAATCTATATTGGGATAGTGTTATAATTTTGTAATTGGCCCATTGGACTTATTATCTGTTGTTTAAATCCTATCAAGTATTGATGCTTCTGCTACAATGTTGGATGAAAAGTCAATGTATTTGAATGTCGGTCTTTCACACTATAACTCGATAATCATCTAAATCATCGCCATATTGTTTCACGTCACCCATATTCATTAATCCAATATTATAAAGGATTTGTACTTTAAATAGAAATAACAAACAAAGGTCTAATTTTGATTATTATCTTACCAACTTGCCAATTTTATAGAAAAATCTTCCTCCTTATTTCCCTTTTTTGAAAATAAATTACTTGCCATGTAACGTTTTTGTTATGGTATCACGTGGTAAAGGTGTACAAGAAAAAACCGACAACACGAGCAACTCAAATTATTCAATTTTTGGGTTGGGTTATAATTTTTTTAAGTTGGATTGGTTTGGTTCTTGGATTGGCTAATTTTTTACTCGTTTAACTCAAGCCAAATTAAAAATATTATATATATATATATATATAAATATAATATATGTGTATGTAAGATAAATTAATAAGATAGATTTTTAACATAATTTTAAGTCTTTTAAAAAAAGAATAAGCACTAAGTAATAGGTTGAAGTATAGTACATGTGATGCATTTTTATAGCATATTTATGAATCTATAAGTTGAATCTTAGAAAGAAAAAATGAGAGTAACATAACTCGATAATCCAATCCAATTCAATCCAAAAATATAGGATTGTGTTAGGTTGAATTATGCTAATACATAAGATTGAACATGTCGACCAATTTACCAATTGACAAATTCAAAAAATTAAGTTGGTCCAATAAAATCATTCAACCTTATCCTACTCAGATTATGCACCTTTATCACGTGATGGTGTGAAATTGGAAAAATTGCTCCACTAAATACTTTAAAAAAGATAAGTTTTATTTATTATTTTTTTTTTTTAACTAAGTAATTCCTCCATCAAAATGACCCCAAATCTTACAACAAACAGCCCTTTGGATATTTTATTTTTGTAAAACGTCATTGGTAGGTTATATTTTTAGAGGTGCTATAAATAGAACATTTGGGTAGTTGTGCCACCATTTATTTATTATTATTATTATTATTTTTTATTATTTTTTTGTGGATTCACATGTCCTATATTAATAGAAATTTAGTTTCACTCAAGTATCTAACAAATAGTTTGATTCACATGTCCTATATTAAGAACCTATTAACATTTTTTTTAGAGGGTTAAATCATTTTAATATTGTAGAGTGTTTGTGACAAAAGAGATGAAATAGCGGGAATAGGAAAGAAGATAATTTTGAGTGTGCATGGTCGGAAATCATTCTATCATAATTACATATTTTCTTAAAATTACATTTTTATTTTCTTCATAATTATTTTTTATTTTTCTTATAAATTTTTTTTATTCTTTTCGTAACTATTTTCACTCTCATCGTATTCATTATTTTATTTTATTCATAAATAAGAATATTTTTCATCCCAACATTAATAATATTTTTCTATAATTATTTTCTTCACATCAAATACAAATGATTTTTTCCATAAATATCTAGGCCTCGTTTGATAACTATTTGATTTTTTGTTTTTAAAATTTAAGTCTATTCTTACTCAAATTTCCTACAATGTGTTCCACATTTTCTACGATGTATCCATATTTCCTTAATAAAATATGTGAAGGTCAAACAACTTTAAAAAAACAAAAACAATTTTTTGGAAGCTATTTTTTTTTTTTTTTAAAGTTTGGTTTAGTTTCTGCAAATACAAGTAAGAAGTAAATATCCAAGTAAGAAAAAATATAAAATTTAAAAAACAAATAATTAAAAATCAAATAATTATCGAACGGACCTAAATATTTATTGTCAGATGACTCAATAATTATTATCTTAATGTTGGACTAACTCAATTTTGCCTCAATTTTACCTCCGTATGTAAAACGTCCCTCTTGATTATATTTTAGAACTTGAGATGTGATTGGTTCAGTTGATAATTAATGATAATTGCAGGTTAATTATACTACTATGAAACTTAATTAAGTTCTTAAAATTTGGGGCTAACCAGTTTTTACAAATTTTGGAATTTATTAGATATTTTTTTATTATACCATTAATCTATAAGTTGTAATTTAAGCATTAATTTCTTATGTTTTGCTGTCGTTATGTTAATTTTGTTTTATTACATGTGAATTATTGGTCTTCAAGGGTATTGTTTTCGGTGTATGAAAAATTGATGCAACAATAATGCCAACTGCCACGACAATGATGTGATTTGATGTACCAATGGAGAACATTTTTAGCAAACATACAAGGAGCAAAACACCATTCTATTTCAAAAGTTAATCAATGGTGAAATTGACTATATTACGAGAACACGACAATTAACCATCAATAAAAAATTGTTAAAGAGCGTGAGAGAAAAAAACATAGAATTAACGTGATTCATTATAAGGGAATATGAGATTCTACCTCGAAATTATTTGGCAATGAAAGAAGTAACTTATATCTCTTTTATATTGTTATGAAAATTTCAATTTCATTTTATGGACCGAATACTCGTTTTTAGGCTTAATAAGCTATGATACCATATTATAGAATATGAGGTTCTACCTCAAAATCAATTGGGAATGAGGAAAGTAACTCATATCTCTTTTATATTGTTATGAGGTCTCCACTCTTTCCAATGTGGAATCTTTAACATTCACGTGTTAGCTACATCCACAGACAAGAGGAAAAACATTTTTATTAAGGAGAGTGCAAATACATAATATCGATCAGATGAGACTAGGGTTTTAAGAGAGTTTAAATAGAGCACTCTCATAAAAATCTATTATAGAATAGATCCAATTACATAAAAGTTAAATTACGAAAACAAAAACCTAATTAATCGTGGGGGTATCAAACCGTTTAAGGGCATATCTAAATAGAATAGCCTCCCGCTTGCTGATTGAACAGCGAGAATCCTCAACTAAGTAATCGTGGAGCATCAAACGGTTCAATGCATATCTCAACAAACTCAAATGTTAAAAAATATGAAATGTAAATGGTATTTAGCATAGTTTAAGTTGCCTAATTGTAGAGAGAACCATTTTTTTTAACTTTCCTAATCCAAAAAGATAAGGTAAGTATGATTATCCCTTTAGAAAAAGATGTTCCAAAAAATATGTTACCATTTATAAATTTAGTCTTAGAATTTGTATAAAGTTAGATTTAAAAAATAATAATAAAATAATAATAATAATAAATTGAAGAGAGGGCCACAAACCCCACATAGTAGGTATTATTTTTTAAAATAAGATGAAAGTCAAATACAAATTTTTAAGATCGAACATGTGATCATGAAGTTCAATTAGATTACAATCAATCAATCAATCCAACATGTTAACAACCCCTTCGATAATAAAGTTCGAATTTAATATGCATCAGTTGTTCATAATCGTTGACAATTTAATTACAATAATGATGCAAGTTAAGTGACTTAATTAGACAAAACGAACATAGACAAAAAGAACACATCATTTACTCATAAAATCATTACGGTTAAAATATCATTTTGGTCCCTCGATTTTGAGTTTGTTTCATTTTGGTTCCTCGACTTTTAAATGTCCAATTTTGGTCCCTCAACTTTGTTGTTTGTCCAATTTTGGTCCCTCGACTTTTAAATATCCAAATTAAGTCCCCAGACTATAAAAAAAAAGGTTAAAAAATGATCCTTTAGTCAAATGATTTTTTTCTCACTCTTAAATTATTTTCTCTCTCTAAAAATTTTATCTCTCTTAAATCCACCTCTCTAGTTCTCTTTCCTTCTTTTTTTTCCTCTCTTTTTCTCTCTTCAATCCATCTCATCAAATTTCATTTTTCTAAATAATCATTTTCCTACTTTGATTTGTCACTTTTTGTTTTCAAAATTCATAGTCTATCATGGAACCAAGAAGAAAAAGAAAGAGAATAAAACAAGAAGAAAAAAAAAGCAAAGAGAGAAAGAGAGGTGGATTGAAGAGAGATAAAACTTTTAGTGAGAGAAATTATGAAGGATGGAAGAGAGAGAAGATAATTTAGGAGTGAGAAAAAATTCATTTGACTAAAGGATCATTTTTTTTTAACTTTTTTTATAGTCTAAGGGTCAAATTTGAAAACATTTGAAAGTTGAGGGACCAAAATTGGACAAATAGCAAAGTCGAGGGACCAAAATTGGATAAACAGCAAAGTCAATGAATTAAAATTGAACATTTGAAAGTCTAGGGACCAAAATAGAGCAAACCTCAAAGTCGAGGGACCAAAATAGTATTTTAACCAATCATTACCTCCACATACCACGAGACAAGACCCGAAAACTCTATTGATATCTTGTATAACTTAGTAATTATAAAATTACATATTCAAATTCTCTTATCCCAAATATTGTTGAATAAAAAAAAAAAAAAAAAAAAAAAAAAAAAAAAACTGTCCACAAATTTAATTTGGTGACTGATTATGAATGATATAAATTTTTTTTAAATTTTATCAAATTATAAAAGCTAAAGTTCAATTTTTAAGAACTACAAAACCAACTTTTGTAACTCTATGTAAACTATATAAATTAATTTTTAGTTTTTAAAACTAAAAAAATTGATGTAACATAGAACATTAAGAACTAGACCTAACATAGAAAAATATCCAAATGGTGACCTATTTTCCACCATTAAATTTCCATCAACATGTCACATGACTCATTCTCGTGGTCATAATACAAGGATAAGAACTCCGATCAAAATATCTTTTTTTTTCTTTTTCTTTTTTTTTAAAATGAAAATCCAATCAACATATCAAATTATTGATTTTTTATATCATAATTCAAATTTTGGTAATTTATTTCTGGTGGTCTATATTGATTTTAAGATTGAAGAATATCTTTTTAGGCATGGTTTTGGATAGGATCTAAAAATAAGTGGACGTGGATTTGAAAACAAAAAAACACATTTTTTTCTAGCATGCCATAATTGAAAGGAAGATGTGTATTTCACTATAAAGTTTCAATCAATATGTCACATCAACATTTCATTTTTTCAAAATCAAAACAAAAATGATACTATTGAAAGTAACGTACTTATATTTTAGGTAAAGTATGATTTTCATTTTTGTATTTGAAAGTTTATTACATTTTTATTCTAAATTTTTTAATATCTGGTTTTAATTTATACATTTTTAGTGAAACATAAAATTAATCTTTATGATAAATTTAAAGTTAATTTTAATAGAAATTGATTCAATAATGATGATAATAATTTCAATTCAAAACCAACCAAACTTAAAACATATTTCTAAATTTACAATGAAAAAGATAATTAAAGTTTTTATTTTTTTAAAAAAATATAAATCGTAAGAAGAGGATTATAAACTTTACATAGAAGATACTAGTCAAATATAGATTCTGAAAATCATCGAACCTGTAACCTTATTGTTGAACTAGATTACCGAATCTGACATGCCACAAATATTTTAACAAGAAATCTATCATAATAACCCATTTTGAGCTTATTTGGTAGTACATGAACAAAAATTGAAAAATTGAAAATTTATAAATTGAAATGAATCGTAACCTTCTATTCTTATAAAAATATGTAAATTTGAATCACATAAATTTACCATGGTTAAAATATTTTAACCATGGTTGTTGCATTATGCCTTGAACACGCTAATGCCCTATGATTAGTAGTCGGGAGTCTTGCTTCCCTGTCAGCAAGTGGGGGTGTGGGGGCAACGCCCCCGTTGTGAAAATGCTTTTTCACTCAATGTGCAAGCGCATTCTGCATTGCATGTCTGCATCCACTAACCGCACTTCGCAAATCATTCTATTTCCGCAGCGCGCCTCTACGTTTGCATTATATTCTACGTTTACGCATTTTGTAATAGGGTTTAATGAGAGTGCGTATATAAACTCGAATTAAACCCAGCCGTATTATGACATTCATTTTGTAATCTATGTAATTGTTTGTCCTTAATAAAACTCTGCACAATCTTTGCCCGTGGACTAGCTAACACAACGTTGTGAACCACGTAAATTCTGTATGTTTTTTCTTCTCTCGCGTTTTTCTTTATCCTTGTATTGGTTGTTGATTGTCGTTTTCATAACAATGATAAATTAGGTTAAGTTATATTTGATGTAAGAATTTGGTATATTGTACTAATGTATAAATCACATGATGAGATTTGAGGGATTTTGAAGAGAACACTATCATCTTTCCATTTGGCCTTCTTTAAATGAGAATCTCTAAATTTTGATAATGAATGTAGAGTTAGTTCTCAAACCACTTAAATTTGTGTAGGGTTCCTCTTTTTCATCTCCTCTCAATTCTATTTTGTTTGTTTGTTTGTTTTTTTTTTTTTTTTTTTCTATTTTAAAATAGTTTGAACTAATGATTTCATATTGTAGAGTGATTAATTTCAATCATCCATGAAAGAAACATTTCAATATCATTGAAGTGGAAGAAGAGAGAAGAATAAATATATAAGTTAAGTTACATTTTCTTTTTCAACTTTAATAAATTTTAGAGCACTTTGAGACTATAACTTTTTAATCAATTAAATTTGATTAGCATAAATTAGACTATGATTAGATAGGAATGTTTGGAACTAAAACTATAACTTTTTAATCAATTAAATTTGATAAGCATAAAATAGACTATGATTGGGTACGAATGTTAGAAATTTCAATTTTCACATGTTGAGTATCTTCTTGACTTAAAAATAAAATGATTAATAGAAAACATTGATCTGATGATGATTCTGATATATGATAGCAACACAATATATACCCAGCCTTGCCTTAGACACCAACTTCGACCTTTTTGTCTGTTTCAAAAAAAAAAAAAAAACTTTGACATTTTTGTAGTCCTCTTTTATTTATTTATTTATCTATATAAATGAAGAGTTTGGAAATTATTGAACTTATGTACTAAATTTTTTATGTATTTTTTTCCCTTAAAAAAAAAAAAAAAAAAAAAAAAATCCAACCTATGAAGTGAAAAAATTTGAACTTTCATTTGAATTTGAATTTATATTTTTTTATTAGGAGGCTAGAAGTTTAATCCAATGAATAGATCTATATTTTTCCATTCAAAATTATTATTTTTATTTGAATATTGGGGACTTGGAATCTATTCAAATATTTGGCATTAATTCCAACAGCTAAGCAAGGGAACCTATAACTTTACCATTAATGCCTTCACATGGGAAAAAAAAGGTGCATCTTCCTTGCTTTAATGTAAAATATTTTGGTGTTTTCAAAAATAAGACATAATGTCAAATATTTTGGCTATCATTAAAAAATATGATAGTTTTATTTCATTCGAATTTTATGCTTATTTTTAGAGAGTTGCTTATTTAGTTGGGTTTGGTAAAGATATTAACTTTTTTAGGTTCATTTATTCATTTTGAAACCGTCTATTAAATGCTGCGTTTGGTTGCATTTTTGTTTGTAGTTATTGTCAGAGTTTTAAAAACTAAAAAAAGTTATTTATTTATTTAGAAAATCATGGTCATTATTATTATAAATAATTAAAAGATCACGAAACACAAATAAGGAGTCGGATAGCTATCACCATCACTAACAAGAACATAACTTTAGTAGTACGTATCATATATCTTAATTAGTAACCAAAAGGTAATTATATCGTCGGGTTTTCCATCCAAAATATTGTTGAATAAACAAAATTTTCATATCCATTAGTGTGAGGTATTTTTGGAGAAACAAAAAATAAAATCATGTGTGCTTGTGCCCAAATGGTTAGTATCATATCCATATCTAGATCTGCCTAGGGTTCTTCTTATAATCAAGTGATATCAGAATTATTCTCTTAACTTAATTATGTGTATATAGAATTCTTCAATATAGGACAAAGAAGTTGTGAGTAAAAAAAACATAGTCATAGAAAAATATATATATATATTTTCTAACATATAATAAGCAAAGACCTGCCTATTCGACATCTTTATGGTTGAGACTAGGGCGATTTATTGCTAAAGAGATCTATCGAATTGATATTGTGTACTCTCAAAACAAAAAGATTGACTATTTGAGAGAAGATTAGTGAAATGAATATATACGAATTAATATAAAGATTTATTCAAAATTGCAATCCTTATAAACATAAAAATTAATTATAGCTCAACTAAACTTACATGGCACAAACAACATTTCTTTTTCCTCTTTTTTTTTCGTTCAACTATAATTGACGAGAGGATTCAAAATCATAACCTATTTACCATTTTTATTCTTAAGGTTTACCTATTTAAAAGGACAACACAATTTAATATATATATATATATATATATATATATATATATTGAATTGTGTTGATGTTTTTTTTTTTTTAATAATTCAATAATATTTATGGGTTGAACAATTCAAATTTTAACCTTTTGGTTACCATTTAACTCAGAACTTTACTTTATTTTTGTAATTATGTTCATTTTAAGTTTAACTCATCAATTAGTGTTTTCCAATTATTAAATAAAAAGTAACCAAAAAAAAAAAGGTGCAAAAGTAAAAATGATGACAATCATTAATTTGAAAAATCATAACAACACAAAACATATTATTCCCTCTTTGGTAAAAGATTCGAAGCACCACACCAATTCATTTACTTCACTCATAAAGGTTCCTTCTTCTAATTTGACTCACCAAATTTGCCGCCGTTGATCCCTTAAATATTACTCTTAACTAAAATTACAATTTCCCCTATAAATATAAATCCCAAAATGATTATTTTCTCCAACAAAAAAAAAAAAAAATCTAAAATTATGATGAAGAAGAGCTGCGATCAAGAATATTGTGCCGGCGGCAAATACAACCCCCAGCCACCGCCAGCGCCGCCTTTATCTCGCCGGAGCTGCGGCGGAGAGAGGAGGAAGCTGGAGAGGACGGTGACGGTGACGGTAACGGAGGACGTTAATGAAAGTGCTGAAGCTTTTATTAAGAAGTTTAGAAATCAATTATTGATTCAGAGGCTTGAATCTATTGAAAATTATGACAAAATTCTTGCTGGAGAAAATTAAATTGTGTTTTGGTATAATATATTGTTTTTCTTTGTCTATTTTTTATTGTATTTGTTATGTATGTTTGCTTTTTAAATCGAATAAAGTGATTTGTGTAGTATAGATATGAATTATTATGAATAAAGAGTTTGTTATTTTCTTGGAGTTTTTTACTTTTAGCTGTTTTTTTAGTGATGATTCTGTTTTTTTTTTTTTTTTTTTTAAACTTATTATTTAGAAGGAAGGATTCAAGTTCATAATCAGTTAACTATAAATATATACTTAGGTTGTTTTAGTTATATAAAAAAGTTGATGACGTGTTGGTTTCATTATTTGTTGGTAATTTTCAGTTAAATACTATGATCATAGATTCGATTTTAAAAATTAATTTGTTGATTTCATTTTGAATGATTTTTTTTTTTTTTTTTTAAATTTTAAGTTGCTTATGTTGATTGATTACCTTTTCTAATTTGATAATTTAAATCAATATTTAGAAAAATGTGTATCAATTTTGTCTCACTTGGCGTTGGATCTATTTTTTTTAGTTAGATGGGTGGAATTTGAATTTCAAACTAAATTAAAAAGTTTATATATCTTTAAATATGAACAATTTTTCAAGAACTTTTATTACCAATTGGTGGTAAAGCTACTTTGTGCCTCTTCGTAATACATTTGAGTGAACCCTTTTTGTTCGATCCGCACTTTATTTATTCCCGACAATAGGTCAATTAATTAAATCATAGTAGTTTAGAAGTTAAGAGAGTCTTGGAAATTTATAAAGTGACGAATTCAATCTACGAAAACCATTTACTTATAAATTTCTTGCATCAAAATGTTGTAAGATCATGTGGTATATCCCTTAACAATAGTAAGATGCACACAAGTTAATACCGACAGTCACATATATAAAAAAAAGAAAAAAAAAGAATATCATGTCAATTAAATAAAATCTTCAATTTTACATTTAAAAAATGTCGAATGATGTTGCTCAAAATATTTATACAAGACTAAAAAAAACATCTATATATAATGGTAGGATTTTAGATAGAATTTCCAGGGTATAATTAATATTTAATGCCACATATAATAGTGGAAAAAATTAAAATATTGATGGTATGAAATAAATTATTGATTTGCTATAGAAAGAGTTAGATGACATGTTATTTTTATTGTTTGGTGCAATCCAATTTAATCTTTCAGTTATAGGTTTAAGCCTAAAATTTTATATTTAACTCTTATTAGTTGGATAGTAACAATATTTTTATGTACGTAAAGTTTGCAGTCTCTCTCCACTAATTTATATTGAAATAAAAATAATAAATGAATAATTGATCGGCTACTAAAATCCATGTGTCGGCTGGGCTATGTTACCTGCAACGAATAAAGTTTTTCAATGTGAAGAAAATAGGAAGATTAAAAGAAAAAAAAAAGAAGTAATATGAAGAATTCAAGTTTTGATATTGCACCTAATCATTTCTTTTTTATTTTTAATTCTCTGATTACTGAAGCAGATATTACCAAACCCCAGAATACAAAATAGTGTAATATGCTTATATCTAATTTTGTGTCAAATTCATATAAATTTGAAAACTTTGGACCATGAAACTCATTTTTAATATAATTCCACAATATCTAGTTTGATGAATATATAAATGATAGGGTACCGAAAGTGAGCATAGTTCATATTCATACTCAAAAAGAGAGATTTAAATTTGATTAAAGGTGATCCCCCAATATTGGTATTTGTACTAAAAAAAGCTATTTAATAGCAATAATCCTTCACCCGGTACAATATAAATTCAGTCTTTAAAAAAAGTTAAAATTTAGTTCTTATGATTTCAAAAACTAAAGTTTAATTCTATGCTTTGAAAAAATATAAAATTTAGTTCCTATAAATTTAAAAAAATAGAATTTAGTCTGTGTGATTTGATAAAATATAAAAGATAATCACTAAACTTATATTTTACCATATTTTGTTAACTCCTCAAACAAGAGTAATACTTGAGCGGCATCGGTAAATATTGTTGATTTTTTTTTTTTTCTAAAATCAAATCTTATATAAATTGCTTTTATCAAAAAAGTTTTTTTCCTTTTATTTAACAGTATCAAATTCATAACATTTTGATTACTCGACTATACATTAATTGGTAAATATTGTTGATTTTTTTTTTTTTCTAAAATCAAATCTTATATAAATTGCTTTTATCAAAAAAGTTTTTTTCC
>JBBMKA010000002.1:4580343-4618630 GCA_037833695.1 Sechiopsis laciniata | reverse complement strand
GTAGCAGAATTTGCTATAAACGAATTATTTTTAAAAAGTTGCTATAATTGTAAACTGTGGTAAAAAAGTTGCT
The DNA here is from genome assembly GCA_037833695.1 of Sechiopsis laciniata. Taxonomy (NCBI): domain Eukaryota; kingdom Viridiplantae; phylum Streptophyta; class Magnoliopsida; order Cucurbitales; family Cucurbitaceae; genus Sechiopsis; species Sechiopsis laciniata. The sequence continues at coordinate 4,618,557 of JBBMKA010000002.1, read as the reverse complement.
ATACGATGCAAATTCCCATTTAAAAATACAAATAAAATGTAGATGTTAGAGTATTTAAAATCATATGGTGGAGTATTAGTGATAAGCTTAAATCTTTAAAGTAAAAAATACAAAATCAACGATTATCACAGTCTTAATTTTAAAAAATTAGGACAGTTTTCTTTTAATTTATCTACTATAGGTAATTTGAATTTGTAATCTCTTCACTACTGAATATACAAGATGCCATTAGACTTGTGTTTTTATTGCTAACTTCCCTGTAATTTGTTTACTTAACAATTTTTTTCTTCGTGCATATATATATATATATATATATATATATATATATAATTTAAACAATCTTTTTTTACTCAGTTTTAATTATACAATTCTTGAAACTACTTCTGTTAATGGGCTCACAGGTCAGGTTGCAATGTACATAACTTTGCAAGCAGAATGGAATGTTTCAGATGCAATGCTCCAAGAGACTCATTCTAAAATTTAAATTATGAATTTTCATTAAAATGTTTTAGGTTTGATTTTGATTGTATGTTCCGAACTTATGGTCACATTGAGTTGCTTATTGGTTCAAGAATCTCTCTTTTGATTTTGTTATGGTACATTTTGTATTTTTCTTTTCTTTTGCTAGTCCACTTTTTTTTTTTCAATTCAATTCAACAAGTCTCAAAGTTGGAATTCACTAATAAAAATAATAATTTAATACATTAGTATACGTCCAATAACATGATACTCAATCTTCATCTCTGAAAAAAAAAAAAAAGTTGAAATTCTAGAAAGATCGATTCAACTTTCCAATTGGTAATTAAATTTAAGGTGAATTATAAATTTGATCTTATAATTATAATTAGTAAGAAATTAGAATTTAGTTTTTATTGCCAGCAAGAACACCCAATCATCTAAATGTCATATATTCGAATCCTCACCCCTAATTGTTATAGAACCCAAAAGAATTTAGTCTTATTTATAGCTCAACATCACACGAATAATTAATTTCAATTTTTTTAACATTTAAATATTGTAAAGTTTAATATGTCATGTTATAATAGTGGATATGCACATAAGCTAATCCAAAAAGTACTAAAAAAAATACGGATTCCATCTCTGGAATCGGTATTTATAATCTCCTTCCTCGGAATAAAAAAAAAAAAAAACACAGCCGTTAGGCCCAACTGTTCACTTATATAACAGTCGGTTTTTGTGTAAATGAAAATGAAACGCAATAGATTTCTCTTCCCAAAAGCTCTTCTTGTTCTTAAGATCTTCTCATCTCGTTGGAATTTCCCAGCCCACCAAAATTCTTTCCCTTATTCAAACTCAGGAGAAATCAACACAGTTTTCTTATCATTTTGTAATCAAATTTTCTTGCAATTAAGCGTTGGATCATACTCTGAACTCCTCTGACCATTGTTCTTGGCGCTTTTTTCTTCTTTAATGGCGTCCTGTAAGTGTTTCTCTCTGCCATATTCCTAGCGTTTTTGTCTGTATTCTGATTCTGGGTTCTTTAGTTTTGTTCATGCGTGGCGACTCATGAATTCTTGAATGTATTTGAATTGAGTTCTGTTTGGAAATGAAAATGCTGTAGTTCTTGAAATGCTTTCGAAAACCAAGGCCATCTTGAATTTGTGATTCTTGAAATGCTTTTCGATGTCTATGATTTCATTCTTGAAAAGGGTTAGGAAAAAGGGTTTAATATTTCAATATCAATGTGGGGATGAAAATGCTAGAATCCTCTTGATATACCAATTTAAGATATTGAAATTTTAAAGTCATAATTTCACTATTGCAGGTAGTTTGAGAACTGCAGATTTTAAGGTTTCAATGTTGGATGTTAGTAGGGGAAGAGTCTCTACATTGCCACCTTGTAGCTTGAGAAATTGGATAGGCAGGACACCGCCTCGATATTCGAGTTTGATGATATCGCATTCATCTCGAAAAGCTTTGCACGCTTGTTATAGCGGATCACCTGATACCCAGAGTATGTGCCTATGTAACTTGTAATCTTTTCTTGAAGCCCAACAGCATGCAATTGTAGCCTAAAATCAGTTGTTTCATTTTTGTTTTTTGTAGATTTCATAGTTTTTCTTGTTCTATGTCATAGATTGGTTTTCTTTTGAAAGAACAGTACAATAGGAACTTTATGAGAACCAACTAGGCCCAACTTTTGAACATCCAAGATTTCATGAGTCAACTTTGAATAGCCAATTGTTATTGAATTTTAAAGGTTGAATTATTCATATTCACCTATAAGGTTTATACATTTTTGCAGTCTCTGATCTTTTGCAGTACACCTTTGAATTAACATAAAGAAATCAACAAAAACCATTAGCTAGGGCTCATTTGATAACCATTTTATTTTTAGTTTTTGGTTTTTGAAATTTAAGCCTACAACAACTATCATACCATATGTTTTCTTCTACATGGATATCTACATCTTACCTATATTTGTAGAAACCAAATCAAAATTGGGAAGAAAAAAAAGGTAGCTTCCAAAAGTTTGTTTTTGTTTTTGAAATTTTGTTAGGATTTACATACTTTTTAGATACATCGTAGGAAAGATGGTGCACATTGTAGAAAATATCAGTAAAAATAAGTTTAAATTTCAAAAACCAGAAACAAGAAACCAAATGGTTATCAAATGGGGCCTAAACTACTTACAACATTATTGTTTTACTCTTTGTTTCTAAGTTCTGTTGCAATGTTAGATTCTCTCTGATTTGCATCTATTTCATTGACACAGCCATAACCAGTTCAGAAACTGGTTCTGAAGAAATAAAAAAGCCTTCCTGTTTGACAAGCCAACTTATCCCAAATTTTCATGAGGTAAGATTAGCTTTCATGAGTTAAAGTTTATTCAATATAATTAGATTTTACTCTTTCTTTTTTTCTTGTTGTCTGTTGAATCATGCTCTTTTGGGAACCTGAAATATACTTTTCATTTATTGCAGGTTGAAGCCCTGCTCACAAGCATATGTGACACAACTTCGATTGCAGAGTTTGAAATGAAAGTAAGCAGAAATAAACTAAGTTTTGTAATTTGGTTATGCAGCTTGGATTATTTTAGTCTTAAGCATAATTGAATTTCATTGCTCTTCCTTCAACAGAAAGGGAAAGACATTTTGCTCTAACTTTGTCTAAATTTTTTTTTCCTCGTGTTAATAGATCGGCGGATTCTATTTGCGGGTGGTTAGGGACTTGAAAAGCGAAAATTTACTGCCTGTTATTCAAAATACAAGTTCTATACAATCAGATTCAAATGTAGAAAAACCTACAGAGGAAGGTCTAGCTATAGTTTCATCTCCTAAAGTAAGTGTACAACTTTTTCTAATTCTTTTTCCTTTTCTAAGTTATGGATAGTAAGGTGAGATTTGAACGCAGGTTGGGGTTTTTAGGCTGTGTCGAACCGTGGAAGGAAAGCTCGAACCGTCTTCGTGTAAAGAGGTATGTTAAATCTACCAGAAAAGAACAAAACTGAACTTGAAAACAGTTCATGAATTATAAGGTTTTACTTGATTATTGTCTGTTGCTCTTTGAACTTTTCATGTGCTTTTACCTTATGGCATATTAATGCTTGCCCCTAATGTAATAAACAAATGATGATATATCAAGCTCTCTACTAACATTTTTTCACTAAACAGAACCAGGTAGTACAAGAGGGTGAAGTGCTTTGTTACATTGATCAGTTAGGTGCTGAGATCCCAATCGAGGTTCGAGTCTCGACTTCAAACTTCTATAAGTCATGAACACGAAGTTGGATTGTTTATGTTGCATTTTGGTTATTTGTCCTTGTTGTACTGAACTGATTGCATTCACATAAACCTTAGCGTTTTTTAATGTTGTTTCTTTATTTGTTTTCCAGTCTGATGTATCTGGAGAAGTCGTGAAGATACTGCGAAAAGACGGCGGTAAGTCGGTTTTCGACATTTTTTTCCCTTCGATATTGTTGAGTTTTGATCAATTATGGCTTATCAATTCACCATTTTTATGACAGAGCCTGTTGGATATGGTGATGCTCTCATTGCTGTTCTGCCTTCATTACCTGAGATAAATAAGCTTCAGTAGAATTTTTCCAAATTAGTTCAATACTCAAATACTAGGCTCTAGAATAAGATAGTTAATCTTTTGAACTAGCCTTCTTCATTTTTTACTAAACTCATCTCTTTTGTTTTTGAGAAAATTTGTATATACTGATCTTGAACAAACCTAATTCCAATGATACATGCCATTTGATTGCTATATGAGTTGATCTAATGTTTGAAGAACATTGTGGAATTAGGAAGCTGTTGGTTTAATCTATAGTGATTACTTACAAATTAGTTTTTTATAAAAAGAAATTATGATAACCAATCATTGTATGATCAAATGGTTGTCTTGTAAGAATAATAAAATGTGCGTAAACTCGTCTAACACTCACGAATACTTTAAAAAAAAATATTACATGCGTTTGACCTTCTTCCCAATGTATAAGCAATATGTTTATGGGCGTGTTACTTAATTTTTACGGTTGTGTTTAATGTGTCCAATATTTATAAATGAATAAGATTTAATTTTAATGTTGTGTCTAATTGAAAGGGTTAGGGTCTAATTGTTTTATTGTTTGGTAATAATCCAATTTAATATTATGATCACGAGTAAACTCATGAGCTTTTAGTTTAGGAATACATAAATTTATATATGTTGGCTAATTTATTATAAGTGGTTACGTAAACTAAATAAAGTTGTTAAAAAAACTAAATAATAATATGATCTAAATTTGCATGATTTTTTTAGTAAATAATGGATAGAATATAATATGATAAAGAGAAATATTTAAGTCATGCCCGCACATGACCTAAAATATAATGCCTACGGACCACATTATATTTTATTTTAAATTCAAAAAATAAAAAAATGAAATAAAGCAAAATAAGATGTAGTTTATATTGAGTTACTTGGTGGACATTATATTTTAGGTCATGCTTTATATGGCCTAAATATTTCTCTATGATAAATATTTGAAGTAAATATATTTTTAAATTTACTGCCCTTTTCGAAACATTTTAAATTAGATTTAAAATAAAAAAACATTTTAAATTACTATTATTTAAAAAGAAATGAAGGGAAGAAATCCAAACAGTTCCAAAAATTAGACCGCGAAACAAAATTGGAATCCGAAAAGACTGAAACAGCCACTCCCGTTTATGATCTGAACTCCACGGCGGAGTCCATTTCTTCTTCTCCGGTCAGTTTTCCGATCGAAAGCTAGGGTTTCGCTCTCCTATTTCTTCACCTTTCTTGTATTAACTTTCTGTTGTGTATCAGTTTTTTTAGTTAATATATTTGTTGAATCTCGATTGTAAATTTGTTACATTAAACCTCTTTTTTTACACTTTAGTTGCTGAGATTTGTTTAGAGCTCTTCAAGAAAGTCGTAAATATTGTACAGATATCTGTTATACCTGTCAATAAATTGGATATATCATTTGCCGTTCCCAATTTCATCGATTTCTTCCAAATTTGTGGAATTAGGGTTTCTATTCTGTCAGTTTTTTCGACGATTCGAGTTTTCCTTTCTTTTGTGCCAAATTTGAAATGAGTGTTCCTTATCCTCTTAACCAAATTACTCCTCCGGATCCTGAGGCTTGCGGCAATCGGCCGCCATTGCTTCCTCGATATTCTGATATTCAGATGTCTGAAATTGTACCGCATTTGGGAATGCATTCAAATTTTGAGATCCCACCATGGAACAATCTGAATAATAACCCTATGTATAGACCTGCTTTTCATGATACTCGTAGATGGTTACCTTTAGGTCGTTCTAATGTCGATTATCGGACTGGAATATCGACTGAAGTGGAAGTGTGCAGACAGTTCCAACGCAGGGGGGAATGTTCATATGGGGATCAGTGTCGTTTTCTTCATGGAATTTCTGAGAAAACTAGGGATGTTGGCTTCTCTAGCCAGATTTATGAGTCTAGAACAGTAGCTTCTGGTCATGTTATGGATCGAAGAAGAAGGGGGTTTGGTCAATTGGAAGAAACAAGATCAACTGTACAAACGATTGTTGCCTGCAGTGATACTCCAAAGCCTGTAAGTTGCAAAACAAGGCTCTGTTACCTCTGGCAGACGACTGGTCACTGCCCATATGGGGAGCTTTGTCGCTTTGCTCATGGAGAAACAGGTACTTTCCTCTTTGGTTTCCATTACCACTACCATTTCATATGTTTTCAATTGACTTACGACATCCTAAACCATCATGAGTTGGCTTAGAAGTCAAGAGGGCCTTGGAGAACTAAAAGGTTCAATCCATGGTAGTTATCTATCTAGGAATTAATTCTCTATGAGTTTCTTTAACAGCCAAATATCGTAGGATTAGACAGTTTATCTTGTGAGAATAGTCGAGTTACGTGTAAGTTAACCCAAACACTTACGGATTAAAGGAAAAAAAAACTTACGACTCTCCCAGGAAGAATAAATGTTTCAACATATATGATTTTATCTATTTTCTTCTGCCATTTTCTATTCCATGTAAGGTGTTCCGGAAAATTGAAAATGTGCAGTAAATCACCCCATCAATTTTTATGGGATAATTGTTAAATAACCTTGGCTTGATTCAAATCAATCCCTCTTCCTTTCAAGTTCAACAGGGTGGGGGATTTGAACCTATGACCATTGGTCAAGAATATATGTCTTCTTTGTAGAGTTACTTGGATAGATGTCTTAGTTGAGTTGCTATCAGGTTAGCAAATGAATTCCCCTTATGGTTGGATGATTAACTTTTGACTTTTGAGGGCTCCTTGGAAACGATGAGCAGTATAGACTTGAGGTCTTATCAAGCATTAGTTAGATATTGTTCCTCAGAACATGAAAAACACAAAACAGTGACTTATATACTACATTGGACACCTTTTTGTAAGAGGTGTCTCTTGTTTGGCCTGCTTTTTGTATGCCATTTTGCTTTGTTCTTAGGTTTGGTTTATTATAAAAAACATGAAAAGGTACAAGCAGATTTACCATGCCAAACAATAAATGTCAACCATGTAGTTTTACTCATTTATAAATGGTGATTTCTATGTACATGTAATTAAAAGTTAGTTATTGTCAAACTACAGGCATTTATATTGCCCTTGTCTTCTTTGTTTTTGGAGAAAATAGAACTACAGAAGCTTGAGTCCTGCAGTGCATCAGAACGTGGGAGCGTAGGCGGTGCCTCTGCAACAACTTCTGCTGCCACCGCACCTGGATTAAGGGACAACAGAGAAATTGAAACCGACTGTGAGAATGAAGGACCAAGGATGAAGCAATTCTTTAAATCAAAGACGCATAAGAAGTTGATTGACATTTATGCCGACTGGCTCGAAAATTGACTTGACCAATGACCGAGGCCTTCTCCATTTTTCACCAGTGGTTGAGAACATAAAGGTTCTTCTAATACTTCTTGAGTGCATTTTGACATTTAAATGAATATAGGGGATGCAAATTTAATTCTTTTTCATGTATGACTTCTGAATATGGTGTAGCATAAGCAAAATAGCTTCTGTTCATGGTATTGCTTCGCTCTCAACTTGTTTAGCTTCTCTTTTTGATAGATATAGAAGTAAAAGTATGATGAACAGAACTCCAAGGAGGTGTTTTCATGGAGAATGAGAAAGATTAGGAGGAATATGAGAATATTGGGGAAAATAATTATTAAGGAAAAAATTTATATGCGTTTGAAGTGAATGGAATGATTATCAATATTTGGAGTGCAAAGAATGATTATTGGGAATCGAAATAGTGAGTATGGGGAGAATAAAAAATGGTACTAGGAAGAATGAGATATAAGGTAAATGAATATTGATTATGAGATGAATGATTGTCAGTAGTTTAAATGTGGGTAAGAGAACTATTCTTTCCATAGTTATTCCTATCCTCCTTGTCCCAAACACCCCTAAATGAAAATTGTTTTAAGGATTTTAGCCAACCATTGAAATGATCGATGATAGTTATTGTTATGAAAGAAAATAGCCCGACTTATTAGACGACAGCTAACCAAGGACAGTTTTTTTTTTTTTTTTTTTGGAGTGAATTGTGTAGTTGCCAGATTAGGTGGTACTTGGTACTTTTGTTGGTTTTTAATCAAGTTATTAGATAAGACATCAATTGGATTCTAAAAGGCGATGTTATATTTATTAAAACGACACAAAAATAGCAGCAAGAATGAAAGCATGTCAAGTCTACCAATATCAAGTTGAAATTATTTATTATTTCCCTTTACATGATTATGAAGTTAAACTTGTTGCATTCTTCTATTCAACAAATTTTCAAATTTCTTACATTAATCAACATTTTTATATTGTTTCACAAATGTCATATTAAGTTATGTTTTTAAAGTAGATAATTTTAGAAGTGGTGGGAAGAATAATCAGAACAGTCAAGAATTAAAGAAAACAGTCAAGAATTAAAGAAAGCACGAGACAAGAAAGGTATTGATTTATGTAATTTATTACAGTTGTGTTTGTATACCCATGGGCAGAAGAGGAAAATTGTTTAATTTAAAAAATAAGAATACAAATGTTAGATTTTTCTAACATAAAAATTAAATGTGATTAAAATAAATCACCTACGGTGGAAGTATGAAAATTAAGTGTACCTCCAGCCATTGTTTTTGATAACCGAGAGATGAAAGCCAAGCACATCTGGAACTACAACACGAACATAGCAGTAACATCGCGACATCGGAGTTCTTGGTTCTTCTACGCTCTCACTCTTCTCAACTCAAATAGTGTGGTTTTCTAAAGGGAAAAGTGGTATAGGAGACCAAAATCTTAAGAAGAAAGCACAAAAGAATTCTATGGAATTCCTTTTGTGCTCTCTGTAATGAGTTGTCCGAATAATTCTAACGATTCTATTCTTTATCATTAAAAAAACAAATCGATAAAATTTAAGCTCAAAAAGTGGATGGTTGGTTACATATTGGTGGGTGGTTTCTCATGAAATCATGGACCATTTATTGCTTAATAATTAAAATTTAATAATAAATAAATTATAATTCTAATAGCAAATGCTTAGTCAAATGAAGTTAAGATTTTAAGAGAGTTTATATAGTACACTCACATAGAACCCTAGTATAATATATTCCCAAAAATACATAAAAGGCCAATATGAACTATAAACTTAATTACATATTTCGACTAATTTTTTAAAGCAAGACCTTCTACTAAGTAATTATAATTCAACAGAGTTCAAAACTATTAGAGAATATAAAGTTCCACCTCAAAACCAATTAACACTGAGGGAAGTAACTCATATTTTTTATAAATGCTTGTAGGACTCCTCACTTTTCCAATGTGAGACAATTGTGAGATTCTAACAAAAACATCTCAACAAATGGATTATCAAATTCATTAAGCCTAAGCTCATATCGACAACAAGATCAAGTTACCTACCACAAGATTGATTGTACCTTTTCAACAAGAGGATGATAAGTTTTCTAAAAACTTATCCAAATAATACTCAACTTATGTACATCCTAACTTCCATACGGGATACAAAATTGCTACGAATATGAAATCATGAGAAAATATCAAAACGATTCACAGTTTCTCCTACAATTCAGATGGATCTCTTAACTACTTATGTACTTTTTCATTTGCATTTGACCTTTTTCCATGAAGAACTGCCTTGAGCTTTGACACAACGAACAATTCTCCTGACATCCCTCCTGACAGACAAGAAAGCCAAACCCACAGCAAGAAACATGTTTGGATACAATTCCATAGTGGGATTTAAATATGAAGATTTCCTCCAAACAATTCCCCAAATAGCAACAAGGCAACCAAACAGACTCATTCTCCCACTCCCAGGTCTAACCATGCCCATCATAGCTCCCCCTACAGCCAAATAACCCCCTGCAATCACCTGCAACAGAAGATAGTTAAATATCGGGACAAAGTTTCGAAAGAAACTCGTTTCAAGCGGATCCATAAACCTCGAGGCGGTGGAGATCGGCCGCCGGTTTGACATCGATGAACTTGTATTGGTTTCGCAAGGTATCAAAGGTGGGGATGGGCTTGTTTCGAAGGATGGCTTTTGCTATGGCGCCCGGATAAAGAAGTGCTTTTACAGCTCGTTGGGGAAAAACCTCGCTTGCTAGCAATTGTGAGCATGTCAATTCTAGTGGGGTTGTGCATGATGCTGTTCTGCTGCATGGGACCCTGTCCTCCAAACAAAATGTTCAAAATAAATTTAGATTCCTTTCAATAGGTATTAGGACAACAAGGATAATAACCCTCAACCGATCTCTACAATAATATGATATTGTCTGTCCCCAAGGAGTGGCACGATGGTCGAAAACTTAGATTTTGAAGGTCTATTTTCCTTAAGGTCTCAGATTCGAGACTCACATGTAACGTTAATTTGTAGACACCTCCCATGTCTCTATCCCTTCGATGTCTCCCGGTGCCTGCCCTAGGGACGGACATGGTTAACCCGAGTATAGTGGAGCAAAGTTTCGGTTTTCCAATTTCCAAAAAATAATAATAATAATATGATATTGTCTACTTTAAACATAAACTTTCATAGTTTTAGTTTTGATTTCACTCAAAATGTTTCATATCAATGTAGATGGTTGTTTTCATTCATATATCTATGATCTACACCTGTCATCTAACTAATGCGAGACAACTATTTTGTTTGTATTTCAAACGATCTTCCTCTCGAACAAACTACTTCGCCCAAACCTCCTCATTTAATGGTCAATCTCTCCGAATTACGCTTGAGCACACATAAGCTTAACTATGGATCCTTCCGAAGTACCATGAAATCGTATTAGAGCTTTGTATTCCAAACAAAAGAAAAATTTTGGCTGTATTCGAATTACACTTGAGCACATTACATAAACGCTCCTCGCCTGACCGCTGTATTTCCAACACTAGGAACAAATGAAAAGTGTGAAATTTACCTGAAAAGGGGAATTTGGAAGAAAATGATTAGAAAATATAAACAAGAGGAAGTGCGAGAAATGATGGATGCCAATTTTTTGGAAGAAGCCATATGAAGTGCCAAAAAAGAAGTTGGTAATTGAACATAAAAAGGGAAAGGGAAAGGAAATGAAACAGAGATTCATTATGATATTCAATGGTTAAACAGACAACAAGGAATACCAGTTTTCTTCCTTTATATGCGGACTAATCAGAAATCTTTTCTATAATTATCTATTTTTTTTCGCTTACTATTTTTCATTCCTCAAAACAGCAGGGCAACATGATGGTCATATTGATAAGTAATGATAAATTATATAAATTTTTTTCTAAATTATGGAGTTTGGATAAAAAAACACCCTATAAAAAGTTTTTAAAATTCTTTTTCATACCATTGATTCATCAATAATAAATTATCATTTTTCATTAATCTTTACCTTGTCTTAAAAAAGCATTTAAAAACAACTTCAGTGTAGGTAAAATGTTTTTTTTTTTTTCAATAATATATCTTTTGCCTTAAAAAAACAGATTATTCTTCATCTCTTTATAGATTTTTCCTCGGAACAAATATATTATTAACTTTTGAAATGTTGTAGTAATAATTGGATCAAATAAACTTAAAAACCTTAAAAATCATAATCATAACTCTCCCTTATAGCTCTCCAAAGAATGGAAAATAAAGGCTAACTGAATTATTGTTGAAATGTAATTAAAAATGTAAGTGGAGAAGTTTTCGAGGGATGGGTTGAAGATTTGAGTTTTGAAAATAAGTTTTTCTTAAGGTTTCAAGTTCGAGACTCATTTGTGACATTATTTCAGTGTATGATTTTCAACATTGATATCCATATTTTATTTTTGTTGTTAACAAAAAATCAAATGATTATCAAATGAGATTTTAAATACTTATATTTGACGTTAACTTATGGGATGAAAATATATACATTAAAATGGTTATCTATTTGATATAAAATCAAAAGTGAAAACTTTACATACCTCTATGAAAACATATATATTAAAATTTTACAGACTAACAATGTAAAATCTTCTCTTGAGCTAAGCTCACTTGATATATATTTTTGTACATTATGACTTCATATTTTCAACTTTTATAATTAACTTATATTTTAAACCATATCAAAACACATAGTTCTATCTAATACAATAAAATGAGCTTCTTAGTTTTGTGATTATAAATTATATATCATGAAAATGTGACTCATAAGATAATTCATGTCTAACCAATAGCATATCATTTACTATTTGATTTTGATACTGACATTGTATTAATTTAAACAAACTAAAGAAATAAAAAGAGCAAAGTTGCAATGACATATAATTTAATAACTAAGACGTTACGGGTTTGAATCTCTTCCCGCTCATTGTTGTCTAATCTTGAACATCTTATATTGTTATTAGAAATAAATTTAAAAATCGTTAAATAATTTTAAGAATTGTTAAATAGATCAAAAATCTATTTGATATAAAATCAGAAGTAAAGAAACTTATTGTTACACCCCATTATATTTTTAAATGAGTATTATATACTTCTAGGGTATGTTTGTGCCTCTATTTATGTAAACAGCCGGGTTGATTATAATAACACAACCCGTGTTTGCCCTACCATTTATTATAAACGGTGGTTACCTAAACCTGTGTGTTCGTTTATCTAAAGCTACGTGCCAATTTATCTAAACCTTATATTTTTTTATTAAATATTTTTATGAATATTGACTATAAATTTTCTTTAAAATTTTCTAATATATATATGATGTCTTTTAACAAAATTAATTGGTAACTGTTTGAAATAATAACTCATGAATTGGTCTTAATTAATAGTATATAATTTTTTTTTTTCTTTTTTTTATAGTAGTTTTAATTAGTATATTTTGTTTATTTCAAGTTGATTCACTACTTAAACATTAAAATTTTGAAAAAATAATCTAAAAAAAAACGATTTTGTGAAGAATAAAAAAAACAAAACTTAAAGTTGAAATTTGTTTTCATGCGGTCAATATGAACTTAAAAAATTAATTTCTAATACACAACTACATCAATATATAAGTGAAATAGAATATGAAAAAAGATAATAAATATCCCCAAGGGGTGACGTAGTGGTTGAAGACTTAGGTTTTGAGGGTATGCTCCCTTCAAAGTCTTGGGTTGAAGATTTAAAAAATTATGTTCAATATTAATTATAATATTATTAAAATAATTTATTAATTATTTGCTAACTTTTTTAGTTTAAATTTAAGTAACTAAAAAAAATTGTGAAAAAAATTTCATAACTTTTCTTACAATAACCTAAACCCCAAACCGTTTATCATAACCCCTCTTATAATAACCTGCACCTCAAACACTATTTATTTTAGCCCACCGTTTATTATAATCCTCCATTTATCATAACCATTCATCTACAATTACATAATTGGTGTCTCAAACACACCCTTATAATTAAGTTGTTTATTGAACATAAACATTACCATTATGTATTGAATTTGTATCATTTGTACTACATAATAAAGTATACTTAAAAAACAATTATACTCAAAACAAATATTTGGGTTTTATTTTTAATATATATTAAGACTTAAAAAACAATTATACTCAAAACAAATATTTGGGTTTTATTTTTAATATATTAAATATTTCAAATATCGATTGTCGTTCAACAGTTAGGATATCTGGCGGATTCGATTCCCGGCAACAAAATCATTTTTTAATATAAGAAGAATATTAGAAAATAAAAATTCTAAATAAATATATATAGACATATACATTTTGTTAACTCGTGTTAATTATAGGCCAACCCAATTAATCCCCAACCCATGAAACAAATTTTTTTGGGAGAAATGGTAGAAAATGGCTTAATTTTAGTGAAAAAATAGAGGTCGTGACTTTTTTGTATTTGACTTTAAATTCATAACTAAAAAAAAATCAAGAAGGGGAGATGAATGTTTTCATTCCAAAAGTACCCTTGAACTTATTTTTCCATTTAGCTGTTTCACGAGAAATAAAAAACCAAATTTTCCCTAAATCTAAGCATAACTAATTTGATAATATTTCAAATTTAAAATACTAATAATAGTCAACAAATCTCTAAGATTTCGGAATTGGACTAAAAAAAAAATTTTTTAAATGAAAACCACGAATCAAAGTTGCCGATCACGATGTACAGTGGATATACAAACATAGCACATGTTGATAAATTGTAGGGACTACATATGCGGTACATAATTTCAGAAAACATAAGCAGTGTCAGGGGTGATAGGGGGCACATGGACATATTCAGGAGGGCAAGCGAACAGTGTATTATAATGAATCAATTCATACTTATATACATATTCCAAGCAAGATTAATAATTATAACACAACAAGAACGGATAAACACATAGCATAAATGAGGTCGCAGTCTTACATATACATATGTAGGCAATCCACAAGGCCAAAACCAATTATGTAAACCCTTAAACAAAATGCACTAGGTAAAGTTGCATAAACTAAGTAGTCACAAAGGATGACTAGTCAAAGTTTCTATGCTTCGCGCGTTACGTGACTGATCTGTCACATGTGTTTAAATCACGATGTACAATGGATATACAAACATAGCGCACACTAATGAGTTGTAGGGTTTACATATGCGGTGCATAATTTCGGATCCGTCACATGTGTTTAATTTTGAGTCAGTTGAACTCAATGTTGATCTTACTTTTGAAGAGAAACTTGTGTCAATAGTGTCTAAAATATGCATAAACTAAAAAAATAAATAAAAATAACAACGTTATTTACAAAATATATAAATAGGCAATAGTAATCAATATATGCACCCTTATTATAACATGATATGTACAGAATATGTGCCAACAATGTCTAACTTATGAAAAAAAAAACAAAAATAAAAACAAAGAAACAACATTACTCACATAATATATACAAGTGACAACACTAACATAACTAACATATGCGTCAATACTTTGTATATAATAGGTACCAAGAGTAACTAACATATGATATGTATAAAATACGTGCAACCAATGTCTAACATATGCGAAATAAAAAAAATAATGCAAAATATAATTCCGACAAAGTAGGGATTCTATTAGGTATAAAATACATGTCAATCATGTCTAACATATGCAAAATAAAACAAAACAAAATCCCAATAAAGTAGGAATTCGATTTTAGACGTTAATATCTTTAAAAACCAGAGCCATTTGAGAGATTTGGAAGCTTACACTGGAAAAAATGTCGGGACACCAAAAGGGATTTAAAAGCTTACACCAGAAACGTTTATATCTTCATAAACGTGGCTCCAATGTCGATCCTTTTCAAAGTCTTGAGAATCAAAGCCCAATGAAATGCATGCATTTCTCTTGCGGTCAGATTTTTCAACGCGGGACTACCATCAATCGCAAATACATGGTGGAGGGTTTTCGCGGGGTTGTTCAAGGAGAAGAAAGAATCAAAATGAACTTTTCATCTTCTTCAAAAACGGATATTTAAGGCGTTCATAAAACTCAAAGCCAAGTACTATTCCCAACCAATTTTTAATTTATATTTAACCAAACTTACAATAATCACACCGACCAACGAGAGTATGTACCACTTATGGGAATGAGATGTATAACTATAGTTGTGAACGTTAATTACAAAATTTTTAAATTACGTATAAATTTTTAAAATTTTCAAAATCTCTAGATTAAAAAAGGTAGTTACAAATAATTTATTTAAAAGAGATTAAAAAGAAACTCTATAAAATATAGGAGGGGTACAATTGTAAATTACTCTTCATATTAAAAATTAATTAAAATTTAGAAATAAAAAAAAAACATAAATTTAAAGTCTAAAATTTTTTAGCCGCGTCTCTAATTAGTTTCTAAATTTTATTCATTTCTCCAGTTATCTTTTTTTTAAGTAACCCATGAAACAATTTGAACGTCCAATTTAAATTTTTTTTTAATCCAATCCAACCAGTTAAATTGGATTGTTTGAACGCCCCTGCTATAACCCCTTTATTATTATTATTATTATTATTATTATTATTTAAATTTGAGAACCCTCAATAATTGACCTATTAAAATCCACAAAATAAATTAGTTGACCAAGTTCCCCTGTTTACCAAAACTAATTAATCCCCTTTATATCCTCTTCCTCTTTAGATAAGTCGTTTTAGACTTCACAAAAACAGAGTAACAAGAAACAGAGGAAAAAGGCGCGGCCATGGCTGGTTTACAGAGATCTGCGGTGTCATTCCGGCGGCAGGGATCTTCCGGTCAAGTTTGGGAGAATAACTTAATAGCGGAGAAGTTCAACAACCCGCCGCAAAACGACGGAGAATCCAGCGCCGCCGGTGAGGTGAATCCGGGAAGAATTCTCCCGCCCATCAAGACGATTAACCGGAGCAGATCAAACCGCGGCGGAGGACGGGGGTTCCGGAGTAAAGAGACGGCGCAGCCGCCTGCCGAGCCGCCGTCGCCCAGAGTCTCTGCTTGTGGACTTTGCAGCGCTTTTGGGAAATCCGGCGGCAAGAAACAGAGAGCGGCGGCGGCTGGTAAGCGCCGATCACGGTAGTTTTTTTTTAATTTGAATATATTATGAAAATAGGGTTTATTATTATCGAAAATTATGAAGAAAGTTGAAACTGATGTAAATATGTTCGATTGTTTGTGGGACTTTCTAAACCTGGAGTGATAGCTGTTTGTTTTCTTTGAGTTTTTTTTTTTTTCGAATATATCAAATTTCTTATTTATGGTCGAACCGATTATCAACAATTTCATAATTAGTGATGTATGACATAATAGCAAAAGATTATAAATTTGACTTAATCAAATTGAATCATGTTATGTTGACTTTTTGAATGGCTTATTTTCAAATTTTGATATGTGGTTTATAGCGATGTTTCTTAATTAAAAAAAGAAATTGAATGTTGAAGGTTACCTTTCACAGTAAAATTCAAATTTATAACGTTATGATTATTAAGTGATATATATGATATTATTAAAGTTGTGAACTATTTAATTTATAATTTGTTAATGAACATTGTATAATCTTAAAAAGCCTTTCATTTTTTGATTTTTGAATTTATTTTAAAGACTTTGCAACTTGTTCTCAAATTTGAGAGTTTTTTTTAATATAGATTTTTTTTTTATAAGCTTTGCAACTTGTTCTTGAGGTGTTTGTTTTAATCAATCTTTAAAGTCTTGAGTCTTTGAAGTATTAAGGATTACTTGAGTTTTAAGAAGTGTTCATAATTCTTCTCTCTTGGTGCATACGCTCTACTTGTTTTTTTTTTTAAATTAAGAAATTGGAGATTCGCTTCCCTATACCAGGGCACTACTCACCTAATTTAAGCGTTTTCTAGCGGTTTCGAACCAAGAATCTCTTAAAGAAATATGTCTTGAAACCTTTAGTCTCAAACGCTCCACTTGGTGCATATAGTGTGCAATTGTTTTGAAGTTATATTTATTCTTTCTAAGATGCTTACAAATTTTTTCTTAAGAAGATAGTGTGCAACTATTTTCAAATTATAAATTTGGAAAAAAGTTGCTTTGTTCTCAAATGGGTACATTTCTCTTAAAGAACGAAGTGACTAAATATCTTCAATATGTAAACTTTGTTATTATCTTTTTAGATGCATATAACTTTCTTGAAAAGCGCAGCACACAATGTCTTTTGCATTTGGAGTAATGCTCTTTTCTTCTTACATGTGCATAGCTCTCTTGAAGAATGTAGTGGAATTGTAAAGAAGATGGTTCTCCAAGTGCATAAAGAGTACTTTGATAGATGATAAGTTCTATTTATGCCTTTGGAAAACAAGATTTTCTAAAATCTTGAAATGATAGGGTTAGGGGTGTTCACGGTTCGGTTTGGACCGGTTTTCGAGCAAACAGTACAAGTCAGTTTTACAATGTTTTAATCCGACTAGAATCAAGTAATTTCGGTTCTTCTTTTGAAATCGAACGATTCTAATTCGGTTTGGATCGGTTTAAACCGACTTTTTTTTAACTCTGCGAAAAGAAAAAAAAAAAAAAAAAAAAATCTCTTGCTAACAAAAGAAGGCCAAATCGTGAAGAGAATTAACTTATTGAGTTTAATCCACAGATTTTTAAGTATAATGTAAAAATCGATGAACTATTGACCTTAACATTAGAAGAAGAAGAAGAATAATAATAATAAAATAAGAAAAATCGGTTTATTGATCGGCGGCGACACTTGGGATGGGAATGGAAATATGGGTGAACATGGGTTGGGTTGGGATGATTTTCAACCCAACCCAACCCAACCTTTTATTTTCGAGTTGGGTTGGTTGGGTTGTCGGGTTCATAAATTTGCAACTAACTTAAAATTAAAGAAGATCACCATGATAAGCAATGTACTTAATAAACAATCTCTAACGCCTCTTTTTCGATTCCTAGAAACTTAGGACGAACATTAGCATAAGTAGATTTTTATTGCAAATGCGAAATTCAAGTTTATCTAACTTTAAAACCTCATCAATAGGTTTAAAGTTTAAAAAATAAAAAGTGTAACAATAATAATTAAATAAAATAACTATGCATATACATATAATATAAATAATTAAATAACATAATAATTATGTTATAGGTAAAAAAAAATTATTTTTTAAACTAAATAATAAATTCGGGTTGGGTTAATTTTAGGTCAATTCTTGACCCAATCCAACCCATGAAGGTTTCATGATTTTGAACCCAACCCAATCCATTTATATATTTAACCCAATCCAACCCGTTAAATTGGGTTAGGTTGGTTCGGGTTTCTCGAGTTGTCGATTTATTTGTATACCCCTAAATGGAAATGTGACGACTGAACGAGGGAAAAGAAAAGAGAAATGTTGGAGTCAGTGAGAAGGAAATGAGATTAGGGTTTCATTTCTTTATAATACTATATATTTTTTATTATTTTAATTAAAACGTATGGGCCGGAGAGGATATGGGCTGGATTTAATAATATAGATAACTAAAAGATATGGGCTTTTGGGTTGTGGGCCTGGTATTTTTTTGGATAAGAAACGTAATTAAAAACAAAATAAATATATATTAATTCGATTCGGTTTTTGAGACATTGAACCAAGAACCGAACCAATATTCACATATTCACGGTTATTTTTCAATAAACAGAGAGTGTACATAGGTGTTTGTTTTCTTTGTGTTGGATCGATTTTTATTAAAAAAAATTGGATTGATTTTTGTTAATGTATCCAACACGATTATTTTGGTTCGGTCGGTTCCGTTTGGTTTTTTAACACCCCTAGATAGAGCTCTTTGTTTATAAAATTCTTCATGGTTCGCATGATGACTTGGGCTTAATCATTTACTCTCTAAAATTTTTTAACTCCCCGAAATTTACGAATGTTAAGCCGTAAGATGGATCCTTTTCTAAATGTGGGAAGTAGAAGAAGCACTTAATCATTTACTCTAAAATCATATTTTAATTAATTTTGTTATATTTTATTTATATGATGTAACACATTTAAATTGATAATCTATTAGTAATTAAATCATAGATCACACCATTAAAAGTATGTTGTTGTTGGTTAATTACGTCAAGTTAACATAACTAATAATATTAAAAGATGGAAAGCATTCAATGTTTATGTATAATAGTTGGCTGAATTGTAAGAGTCGACACTAAATTCATGACATAAGTTTTATAAAATATCGAACGAGCTGGAAGATGCATTACATACAAATATGAAGTGCATTGATATGTTAGACACAAACAACTTTGTGTATTTTCTTTTAGATGAAAATGATTGTACCATCATTTTAGTTAAAAATGAACTAATTAAAGTTAAAATTATAAGATTTATGGACATGACAAAAACTAAATATACACATTTGAAAATAAAGAAATGAATTACTTTAACCAATTAACGAGACAATAAGTTCACATTCTTTATAATCTCAATTCCAATTCTCCCTCCTAAAAGGTAGGTTCACAAAGAAAAAGATGATTACAAATAAATTATAAGATCTCCTTACATGAGATTTTAGATTTTTTTATATATTACGTCAATTTTTTTAATTAAATATATTCAACTTAATAATTTAGAAGATGATTTAGATACCAATTTATTTTTTAGTGTTTCCAGCTTTCCACGATATGAGTTAAAAAAGGTATGATTTGAAACGTTGATATCTAATTAAATAATTATGAGTTCAATCTTAAAATTAATTGTTATAAATATTTATATTTTTAATGTGCAATTCTCAATCTCCCAAACCAACACGAACATGTCATGGTTGAACTTCTATTGAAAAAAAAAATCCAGAAATTGACAAATTGATTAACAATGTAAAATGGATGATTTAGTCTAATGCAAGGAATTGAGACAGTTCAATCATTCATTCAACCCTTCAAATCATTCACACAAGAAAAACCAACTTATTCATTTTCAATTTCCAAAGAGATTGGTGCTTTGGGTGTCAAATTAATTTCAAACTTCAATCGAAAACCTAGAAAGCACCGTGTCTGAGGATGAAATGCCGACAATTGCTGTTTCAGATTCTCATCTTCGTAGTTGTTACTGTGTTGGCGACCTTAATCTTTGAATGCTCAGCTGAGTTTGACTCCTTATTGCAGCTTCCCCTTTCTGGGTCGAACTCAACCCGACCCCTATCCAAAAGGGTTCTCTTTCTTCCCGATTTTGGGGCAAAAGGAGATGGGATTAGCAATGATTCTCAGGTACTCAAACAAATTCAGGGATTTTATTTATTTTTTCGAGGTTTTTGTGAATGTTGACTATTTGCTGCTGCTACTGATGACGATTCTGTTTTCTTTTTTTTTAATTAATTTTTCTGTTATGAGTTAGAATGTGTTTGCTTTGTTGCTAAGATCGAAATGCTATAGGCAATAAGCTCTAGTGCCATCTCGTAAAACGGAGGTTACAAGTTCGAATCCCTTTTGTCCGAATGACAAATATGGTTGAATCAAAATAAAAAGAGATTGTAATGCTAGACGTATAGGAACTTTCTTTGCAATTTTTCATGATTTTTCATCTTGATTAGGTGGCCATTTGAATGTTTGGTGTTTTCTTTATCTTTCTAAGCTTGATTAGACATGCATTTGTGACATTATGAAGTATAATGTTTGTTTTTGCTAATGTTTTTAGTAATTTTGGCTCTAGGCATTGTCGGCTGCTTGGAAGATGGCTTGTTCTTTAGCTAGTAGAACACAAATTTTTGTTCCAGCTAGTAACATATTTCTTTTGCACACTGTTGAACTTTAGATCCATATAGAGATTGTATGTTTTCAAACTTTTATGAATATTGACTATCTAATGATGATGATGATGATGATGCTGTTACCCATTTTCTTGATTTTCCTTTGTGAGTTAGAATGATTGCTTCATTGCTAAGGTTGAAATGCTACAAGTATAAGATCTTTCTTTGCAATTTTTTCATAATTACCCATCTTGATTCTTTGTAGACATTTGAACCTTTGGTGTCATATTGTTCTTTTTAAGCTCAATTAGGCTGTCATCTGTGACACTATGCATTAGAATTTCGTTTTTACTAATATTGTTATAGTTTTGGCTCTAGGCATCCTTTTTAATATAAATTAGACAGATATTTGTGTCATTATGAAGTAGGATTTTTTTTTTTTGCTAATAATTTTGTAATTTTGGCTCTAGGGTTCTAGGCTGCTTGGAAGATGGCTTGTACTTTCCCCACTAGCACATAATTGTTTTTTTTAGCAAGTAACACAGTTCTGGTGCACCAATCATTTTAAAGCTTTTAAAGCTCGATTGGACAGACATTTGGGACATTATGAATTAGAAAGTTTGGTTTTACTAATGTTTTATTGATTTTGGCTTTGATCATCATTTTTTATCATGAAGAAGAAAGTTCGTTTTTGCTAATGTCGTAATGATTTTTGCTTTGAGCATCATTTTTGAGATTTGTGACCGTATAAAGTGTATGTGTGTGTATATATATATATATATATTGCTAATTTTATATTAACTTTTGGCTCAAGGCACTCATGGATGCCTGGAAGATGGCTTGTTCTTTCCCCATTAGATCCCGAATCGTTTTTCCAGCCAGTTACACATTTCTGGTGCACCCTATGGAGCTTCATGGTCCTTGTCGGTCAAGGGTGGCCTTGATGGTATGAGCCGACAAATTATTCTTCTTCCCTTCAAACAGTATCTCACTGACTCTTATATGCATTTAGACTTTTTACCCCCCCAATTATTTCCTTACATTCAGTGTTGTAGTTTGTATTTTTTAAAGATATATGGCACAATCAATGCCCCCAAAGATCCAAATGCCTGGGCCGGTCAAAATCCACGAAAATGGCTGTACTTCCGTGGGGTGAACCACCTGACTCTCGAAGGTGGAGGAGAGATAAACGGAATGGGGTACGAGTGGTGGATGAGATCTTGCAAGATGAACGCAACAAATGTATGTTCTTCTTCTAACCTTGTACCCTTTTGTCTCATTTCAAGATTACTTATCTAAATTAGTCTTGTAGTAGACAATAACATTTGTTTTCGGTTTTTTATTTGGCAGCCATGTCGACATGCTCCAACAGTGAGTGGTTCTTGTGCTATATATGATCTGTCTTCATTTAGTTTCTCAGCTGTGTTTTGACATGTATTAATAAGAAGAAATGCTGCACATTGTGACATTTTCACGATTCTATTGCAGGCTCTTACTTTCCATAAGTGTAAGAATCTAAAGATTCATAATCTATTGGTAATTGACAGTCAACAGATGCATGTTTCTTTCACCAACTGTCTTCGCGTCATGGCTTCCAATCTCAAAGTGATTGCTCCTGCCTTTAGCCCGAATACTGACGGAATCCATATCAGCGCATCAAAGGGTGTCACGGTCAAGAATAGCATCATTAGTACAGGTCGGTTATCTGATAACAATTCACCTTTAACAGATTATTCTATCTTCTGCAGAGTTAAGATTTATGAAAGATGTATTAATCAACCATCATATATTTATGTAGTTGTTTAAATTTAATTCATGGTTGAATGAGAACTTTTTTCTTGAAGCATGTTTGGAAGAGCATGAAACAATCCAATAGAACAACGAAGGTTTTCAACCAAAAACTTCCTATTGCTGTGAGCAGATGCAACAAATTTTTTATTAATATAATTCAGTGATTGAAACTCAAAACCAAAACATGCAACTCATGTTGGCTTTTGTTATGAAAACGACAACAACAATCAAAGAGAAAACTGTAAAAGAACGTGAGAGAAAACTCAGAATTTACGTAATTCACTAACGGTATATTAGCTACATCCACGATAGAGGAGAGAACGTTTTTATTAGGGGAGTACGAATATAGAATGTCAATCCAATGGGCTAGGATTTTAAGAGAGTTTATATAGTATACTCTCATAATACCCTATTACAAAAGAAGCCCAATTACATAATATACCCCCGTTTGCTGACTGAGCAACGAGACCCCCGACTAAGTAATCATGGGGTATCAAAACAGTTCAAGGCATATCCCAACATCAATATTGTTCTCGTAACGTTTGGCTTAGTTTGATGCCTAAAATTTTCCTCAGTGAATATGGAAATTGCTGTGCCAAGTTTTTCTCTCTTAATTTTTTCATTTTGCAAATTTGCTTGCAAATTAGTCTGTAAATGAATTTGATATCATACAAATTTTGGAACTTTATGGTAAACGATCAATTTGTGGATATGAGGTGATGAGCTCTCAACATTCTCAATTTATTTCCGTATCTTCTGCCCAATTCGACTTTCAAAATTGCTACTCCGATGAGAAAAACGATGATCAAACGACATCCTCTGCATTTATGTAATAGAAAATTCTAATGCAGATACACTCTCTTTCCAGGAGATGACTGTATCTCTATAGTCACTAATTCTTCAAGGGTCTTGGTAAGAGACATTGCCTGTGGACCAGGCCATGGAATAAGGTAACACAAATCTTAACTAGTTAGATTATTCATTTTGGATACTGGTGTGGATAAAACACTCTTTTGTTTATCAGTATTGGAAGCTTGGGAAAGCAAAACACATGGGGGGAAGTACATAACGTAATGGTCGATGGAGCTGTTTTGTCGAACACCGAAAATGGAGCAAGGATTAAAACATGGCAGGTAAAATGAGTTTAGTCATGCTCCCATTGTAAGCCTATTATGTCTCCCACAAACAATTTTAGTTGATATGTGCTCCTGTTTCATATGTCCATCAGGGAGGCAATGGCTCTGTCACTGATATTACCTTCAAGAACATGTTTATGAAAAATGTATCAAATCCAATAATCATAGATCAGTATTACTGTGACTCGGATACACCATGTGCCAATCAGGTAAGAGATTCAACTTGTTCATTTCCAAACCCGAAAGACGTATCTGGCTTTTCCATTTCATTAAGCTTATAACTTCTTGTTTATGAGATTGCAGACATCAGCTGTCAAAGTGGAAGACATATCATTCATTCACATCAAAGGAACTACAGCAACAAACGAATCCATAAAAATTGCTTGCAGCGATACAGCGCCGTGTAAAGGCTTATTTCTGAAAGATATTCTTCTGTTAACGAACGATCGGGAAATGTCGACTTCTTTCTGTTGGCAGGCACATGGCTCGAGTTCGGGGCCTGTTTATCCACCATCGTGCTTTCTTGGAAACGAAAGCATCATTGAGATGAAGGTCCAGCCTGACCCTGCTTCTCATTCTTTTTAGATACAAGTTTTAAAGCTTTATAGTTGCATAAGCTTATTAGAGGTTCACATTTTAGATTTTTCCTGTTTCTGTTTACTCTGCCTCCATTTCCCTGTTGATTTTCCTCAAAACAGTTGAGGTTGGGATGTTGTAATGTTTGTATGAACTGTAAAAATTGAAGGAAAATTTCAATAATTCAAGCTGGAGCAGAAGCATTGACAAGCTATAGATGAAATCTGGAAAGATCATAGATTCATTATTTGACGCTTCAGATATGATTGATTATCCAATGTTTGGTTCAGTTGATAATTAATAATCCTTAGAGGTTAAATTATACTTTTTTTTTTCCTCAACAAAATTTAAGATAGAGGGTTTCAAATTTTTAACCCGATAGTTACTATGTTGTACAAGATGTCACTAAAGTTCTACTTCTTTAGAACTTAAATTAGATTTTAGTGACCCCGTTTGATAACTATTTGATTTTTTATTTTTTATTTTTAAAATTTAAGACTACAACAACTATCTTACCATATGTTTTTTCTTATTTCGATATCTACATTTTACCTATATTTGTAAAAATCAAATCAAAGTTTGGAAGAAAAAAAAAGTAATTTTCAAAAGTTTGTTTTTGTTTTTAAAAGTTGGTTGGCATTCACAGAGGAAAGATGGATACTTTATAGGAAATGTGGAATACATTGGAGAAAATTTAAGTAAAAATAGACTTAAATTTTAAAAACAAAAAACCAAATGGTTATCAAACGGGGCCTAAACTTTTGGTATGTTAAGTAGGTTTATGAGCTCTTAAAATTTTTTAAGAGATAATTGAAAGTTCCAAATTTGTGCTTAATAGGTTTTCAATTCAACGAAATACTGAAAAGGTTAGTGATGTGTTGGTTTGGTTGATTGGTTGTAATCCAATTTAACTCTACAGTCACAGGTTTGATTCTAAAAATTGATATTTGGCTCTCAAATTTTTAGGATCAAACCCGTGATCATGGTGTTGAACTCGATTACCACCAAACAACGAAACCACACCTGCTGACTTTTTTGGTTATTGTTGTTTGTTTTCATAACAAAGAGAAAAACTTTCCTAATTAAAAAAGATGAGGTAGGTATGGTTGATGGCATGTTTATTCGATTGATTGATTGTAATTCAATTCAACTTCATGGTCACGGATTTGATCATAAAAAATTTATATTTGACTCTTATCTTATTTGAGAGTTCTACTACGTTTTATGTAAGATTTGTGGTTTTTCTGATCTCCAATTTTTATATATATATATATATGATTATCATTCTTTTATTCAACAATAATCTAAGTATGAGATTTGAGTTATATTCTTAATAACTATATTATATATTTATATTATTGAAACTGTTGGTGTAATTATCAATAAAATAATAATAAAAAGATGAGGTGGCTTACATTAATAAGATGTAAGTTAGAAACTTATCTATATTAAAATACAAATTTCAATAAGATCTAAAATAATTTACATAGAAGACAGAATGACTTTTTGGCCTTCTAGACTTCAAATGATTAGTTTTTTCACCATTTGATATTGTTAGACCTAAAATGAAAAGATGATAGAAATGGTGATATATTTTTTATAATAGCATTTCCATCCACATGTCACATAATAATTTACATTACAATTATGACCTACGTCGACTATAAATGGGAAACTTAAATTCATGAATATGAAGTTTTTCAAAGGATCTATTACTAAACATGTATGAACTTAAAAACAACAAGGCTCATTTTGGAAATGTTAATGTTTTTTGTAATAAGATTTCATTAACATGTCACATGGTCTTTTTTTTTCATGGAATAAAGACGAAAAATTTTATATCACAATTTTAATTTTTGTAAGGTATTTTTTGTGGTCAATATTCATTTTAAGTAGATAGAAAATCTTCATTGAAATTTTGGATAGGATCTAAAAAAATCTACGTCTATTCGTAGACAAAAAACTCATTTTTATTTTCACTCATAGATGCTTTAGTTGCAAAATTTTCATCATGTCACATTAAAGTTTCCTTTCAGAAATTAAAACAAAAATTAAGCATATTAAATAAGTAACACACTTCCATTATTTTTTGTAACATAATGTCTTAGATCGGAAAGGTATAGTTTGGACCGTCAATTTCGTGTCACAAAAAAGAAAATATTTTTATTATTATTATTATTTTTTAAATCAAAATAATTATAAATATTGTTGAGTAGAAAGAAAAGAAAGGGCAAAATCTATTTGTACTTTTAAATTTCAGCGTTTTTTTCTAATACAATAAAAAATTGAAAGACTTCAACTATATATCTCGTGATTGTTAAGGTATAATAACGGCAATTATCCTATGTTTACTTTTGTAAATAAGAAATTTTGAAAAAACATAAAGAGGTAAACTATAAGAGTTTTAGATATGAATTAAAACTATAGATTAATAATCAGGTATACATTTTAAACTTTCACATTTGTTTCAATTTTTACACCATTCATTAGATTTCTCTATAACAAAAAGTTAGTTAACACAGTTGTGAAAATTTATATTTGCATCAATTAAACTCTCAAACTTTCATAAATAAATAAATTAATCTCTTAATTTGAAAATCATTTACGTATTAATTATCAAATATGTATAGACTTTTTTAAAACATAGACCATCCATTTAAGAAGTGCCATACATTTAAAATGGAGAGTCTTAAATTGACTCAAATAGAATTGAAGTCTTTTTTTTTTCTTGCGATATATATAGAATGGAGTCTAAATTGATTTATATAGAAATTTATATGGAATCTAAATTATATGTATATATGAAGTAGTGAATTTGAATTTATAATGTTTTTGTTTATATATTTTATGTTATATAAATAATATTTTGAGCAATATTTGAATCGTCATCTTTACCCATCTTTCAAATTATTATTATTTTTTCTTTACCCATATTTTTATAAACTAAAAAATATATGATTATAAAAGTAGATAAGCATAACATGACTAATAAAAATAATATATATGAAAGCTAAAAGGACATAAATTGATACATTTAAAGTACTAGAAAAGTTGAACGTGTGTTTGCACATATATACATCATTATAGAATAATTTTTTATTTCATAAAATATTATAAATGTACAAACCAACTATTTTAGAGGCATAAGAAAAATTAAAAAAAATTTATATATTATGTTTAGATGTTTAAAGAACACCCATGAACATAATTAATTAATAGGAGTTTCCTTACGTACATCTTCAATATAGCTACTTTTTCAATAAAGATTAGGACTATTGAAAAAAAATAGGTGTAAGTTAGGCTCTGACTAGATAGAAA
Source organism: Sechiopsis laciniata (assembly GCA_037833695.1). Classification (NCBI taxonomy): domain Eukaryota; kingdom Viridiplantae; phylum Streptophyta; class Magnoliopsida; order Cucurbitales; family Cucurbitaceae; genus Sechiopsis; species Sechiopsis laciniata. Next base: position 4,590,619 of record JBBMKA010000002.1, on the reverse strand, counting down.
GATACATTGTTTCAATTTCGACTATTGACCAAAAAAGATTAGCATAACTTTATTGTGATAATATTCACAATCCAACCTGGTTGTCCTCATGCTTCAGGTTCCCAGACACCAGTTTTTTTTTTTTTTTTCATTGAATTTTCTTACCAAATTTAAAAAGATTTGGAGGAATCCTTGAAACTTGGACCAAACTCTTCATGCAATATCTTTGTGCCCTTTTTTAAGTTGAATATATGAGAAGTCATTAAGAGCACCATAAATTAAAAAGTCAACAAATCAAATCTTTCTATTCTTAATTAATGTTGAATTAAAAGAATTATAAAGCAGTAAATATATAAGACAAAATTTGAATATTTAATGTCAGTTTGAGAGGAAAATTCTCCTGTACATTTAATTGATAACTCTCTCATGGTTAAATACAAGAGCAACTCACAATAACCTACAGTTAAATGATACTAATAGATAACTATCTAAACCCAATATCAACATTTAAATTGACACTTTTACATTAATTTAATTTGTTACATCAATTAACGAACAGGTCAATAGCGTAATAATTTCATTATTTGTTTGTAAATCAGTTCAACACTAGCGTCATATGATCGATCTGGAGAACCAGTATTTATTTCCCTCCTCCAATATGTACTAAAAAAAAAAAATTGTGAGTCAATTTAAACCTCATTTAATTGAGTTATCTAAACCCAATATCAACATTTAAATTGACAATTTAATATATATTTTCGATTTGTGGTTCAGAATAATTTGAATATTCTTACTCCGAGAAAATATCTTTTTTACACGTTTTTTCTTATATAAAGACTTTAATCTTATCCATATTTTTGGCAATTCCTATTACAGCTAAGCAAAGCTAACCCATAAACTTTAGCATTAATGATTTCACATGGCGAAAATAGTTGCCTCTTCCATGCTTTAATGTCAAATATTTTAGCTACTTATAAATTTTATTTGTTAAAAAACCTTTACTTTTTTTTTTTTAGTACAAAAACCTTTACTTGTAAAAGTGTCTTTGTCAAGAATATTGTGTATTTATGACAACAATAAATACAAGCACAGACAAAAATGTTGAAAATAGACCCAATAAATATGATGAAAATATAAAAATTGATAATGTTATGAAGAATGATACAATATTAACTATAAATATTTATCATTAATAAAATATTTATGATTTATATAGAAAGTCAGGAAATGATTTAATGACTAAAATAATGAATGAAAATATCAATAATGACATTTTTATACAGTCAATAATTAAATATAAATGTCATAAATTATTCAACCATAATATACCATATGGTATCATAAGTAAATCAACAATAATATCTGATGATATCTTTTTTAAAATGACATGATAAAACTTTCTCTGACCAATAATGCTATAACTCTCGTTTAGAATTATGTAAAACTATTATGATTATAAATTATAGTTATTATATATGACTTGTTGGATATGAAAAGTAAATTAGTGTTGAGAAATAGTCTCACAATTATTTTTCACATCGGTGGATAAGTGGAAAATAAATGAATTTATAAGTGAACGACAATCTTTACTAATTAAATTTTTTTTAGGTGAAACAAAATACAAAATCATTAGTATTAATGTTTAAAGTGAAAATTTATGGAGAGTCATTGTCTGTGACAAATGGTATAAGAGCAATATCTCTTACTTAATTACGTCGGTAAAGATTCGAAACCCCACACCGCAATTGCTTCACCAACACACAACTCACCATTCACAAATAGACAAACACAAACAACCTTGCCTCAATATCCTAATTACTCTTAACACTCAAAGGTTCTTCTTTTACTTTGACTCACCAAAGTTGCCGCCGTTAATTTTGCCCACCGCCCTTAATCCCTTCATTAGTACTTAATTAATTCAAATTTTCCCTATAAATATGAACCTAAAAAATGCTTGTTTTGTCCATCCAAGAAATTTAAGGTGGAAAAAAAAACATATGAAGAAGAGCTCTGAAAACCCAGGTTTTTCCGCCGGCGGTAAGTACAATCTGCAGCCACCGCCACCGCCGCCGTTACCTCGCCGGAGTTGCGGCGGAGAGAGGAGGAAGTTGGAGAGGACGGTGACGGTGACGGTGACGGCGGACGTTGATGAAAGTGCTGAAGCTTTCATTAAGAAGTTCAGAAATCAATTATTGATTCAGAGGCTTCAGTCCATTGAGAATTATGAAAAAATACTAGCCGGAGAAAATTAAACCATCTTTTAAAAAAAAATATATTATTATTATTATCATCACCGTTGTCATCATTATTATTACTCATATTATTACTATTATTATGTATTATTATTACTCCTATTATTACTATTATTATGTTTGCTGCTAGACTAAAGTGATTGGTGGATTGTGACTATGAATTGTTATAAATAGTTTGTTATTTTCTTGTTTTTTAAGTGGACGAGAATTTATCCTTTTTCTCTTCTCCTTTCCATAATATTAAACAATAATAATAAAAAAATAAAAAAAAACAATATGTTAATTTATTATTGTTACTGTATTAATAAACAAATAAGAGTGCAATTTAGGTAGTTAAAAAAAGTGCATTTAATCCTTTTCTTATGCCACATATATAACTTAATTTAGATAATATTTTTTTGTTCTTTAATCAAAAATAAAAAAATAAAAAAATAAAATTTAAATTGAATTACATATATAAACATAAAAAGATAAGTAATGATAAGGTTTAATCTCAACATTTTTACCAATAAATATAAGGCCTGAAATGATTGATGGGTTATAATTAAAGTCTTGGTGGGATTTACTATTTTATCTGGGCGGTGAAAAAGATACCGTAATTGCATTTGTTAGTAATTTTGTTTTTTTTTTCTAATAATATATATGCTTTATTCTTCGCAAAAAGTCACAAACGGTTAGTAAATATTACTGTGAATTCCAATTTGTCACACATGTTTTTTAGGGGACAAATTATGGTTTAGATGGGCAAGTATCAAATGGATCGATGGCGGAATTAATTATTTTATTTGATATTAATTTATTTTAATCTTAGAGTCATGAGTTCATTTGAAAGCAATAGTACGCATGTAAGGTTTGTTGGCCTCATTTCTTTATAAATTTTGGGGATGATTAAAGAGTAAATGCATTAAGTACTTAGGTATGTTATTGTGTTGTCAACGTGTGTGTTATAAAATATATTACGAGTATAGTTAGCTAAAGCCAAGCAATTCTGTTTGGTACAACACAACAAATTTACAGTAGATTTAACTGAATAAAGCTACAGAAATCCTTCATTTATATTTTTCACAAAAATTTGTTGACTGACAATAAAACTCACTAAATGCATTTTAAAAAAAACTTCAAAGAACAATAATAATAAAAATAAAATAAAATAATGAATACTATATCGGTAGAATTGAACTTGATCCAAGAGCCACTGTTTTTTTCCAAATTACAACTCTTCCAATTCAAGGTCTTTCATATACTCCTCTTACCAATTCTGTAATACTCTTCCAAAGAGTATACAAAATTTTGTTTTAGATCTTAAACTGATCTATTTGTAACTTATATTTTTGTTATTATTTAGATTTTATATAACTTTTAGGGGTGTTTGTTTACTATATTTAAAGAAGATTTAATTTGAGAAATTATAAGTTATTTTAAATAGTTAAAAATTTAGAATTGTAGTCAATAACTCATTTGGATGTGATTTTTGTATAGAAGAATTAGAGTCAAAACTTCATTTGGATATAAATTTAAAATGAGTAGTTAAAAAATGGATGATTAAAAATGAGTTATTTTGATTGATTTAAAATAAATTATTAAAAATGATTGAGTAGTTATAAATGAATAGTTAAAAATAAAAAATTATTTTTAAAAATAAAAAAAAAATTAATAAAAACTTGTTTGAATATAAATTTTTTTTTTAAAAGAAATCAATTAATAATTCTCCACCTAAATCCTCCAACGACCGCTTCAAAATGTGAAAAGTATTAAATACCCTCCAACCGTATATCATGCCCCAATCAAATCAAACCATTTGTTTTTCTTTACCAGTCAAACCAAAAGGCTGTTATTTTCTCAAAGAAACATGCGCAATTATTAAAAAATGAAATCGTTAGTAGCAAAAATGAAGAAAAAAATCTATATATATATATATATATATAACAACTAATTTAATCATCTTAAATTGATATGTACAAAATTGATAGATTTTAATAAGTGAATGGAGATAAATTTCACTCTAAGTAAAATTTGAAATCAAGGGTGTGTTTGAGGCACCGATTATGGTATTGTAGACGGTGAGTTATTATAAATGGTGTGTTATAATAAACGGTGTTTGGGTACAAGTTATTATAAGACCAATTATGATAAACGGTGTTTGAAATGCAGGTTATTATAAGACGAGTTATGATAAATGGTGTTTGGGGTGGAGTTTATTATGAGAGGGATTATGATAAACGGTGTTTGAGGTGCAGGTTATTTAAGAGAGATTATAAAAAGAATCATTCATTTTTTTAATAAGTATAGACTTAAAATTTTTTTTTTTTTGATAGAGTTAAGCTTATAAATTTTTTTTTTTTTTAGTACATATCAGGAGGATACCAATTTTCATAATTGAACCTGTGACACTGGTGTTGAACTGGTTTTCAATCAAATAATAAAACCATTGCGCTACTAACCAATTCTGTAGTTAAACTTATAATTAATATTGAAAAGAATCATTCATTTTTTTAATAAGTGAAATTTGTTTTCACATATTTTATGTATTGATTTTGTTTAGAAGTATATATTGGTTATAATAGTGCACCTAATGAAAACAAATGATAACTTAAGTCTATACTAATAAAATTTTATTTTCTTTATCCAACCAATAAATTATAATCTTTGAGATGAGTCAGTTTATTCTAAAAAAAAATGAATCAATTTAAAATAAATATAATTTTATTTAAAATATTATTTTACCAATTATTAGAAAATCATAGATTTTATTTTGCGGAGGCAACCTCGAGCACTATTTCAATTATATATATAAAAGCTTCATGTCACAAACGTGGCAATGAAAGGTAAAAAATCTTCACAAAGGTGTCAATTATATGCAATAAAAAAATACATATGTGGCAATAAATAATGGCTTTTACCAGGTTAAAAAAAAAGCATTTACCTTCCACCATTTTTTCTTCTTCCTCCATCCTTCTCATCCTCTCTGCAATCTGAATGTTTTTTTCTCCAAATTGCAGAAAGAAGTGAGATGCAAGGAGAATCAAAGAAAAGTCTTCCATCGACAACTACAAGGGATTCTTCAAAATTATAATTTCAAACAAATTCATATGCTTTTCAAGCCACTCTCTCTTCTTCAACAATCCAAATTAAAGGAAAAACAGAACACCCCACTCAATCATTTCCAACACTTCAATTTCTTTAAATAAAAAATAAAAAAATAAAAATAATTGAGAATATATTAACCTCAATTTCCCTAAAAGTTTTCCCTTCTTTGATCCATCAATTTTCCTTTTTTGTTCGTTTCAGAAAAAAAAAAACAAAAAAAAGCCTTCGTTGTTGACTATTAGGTTAGAAGTAGAGAAAACAAATCAAATCCAGAGAAAGATTTTTTTTTTAAAAAAGCTTCAGAAATGGAAATCGGAGAAAAATCAGCGTTTAAGGGTAATCAATGGCGGCTGATTGAGCGTAACCAGCGGCGGCGGTTTTACCTTCCAGAAGCGCTAATCGGCGTTTATTTTAACGGCTCCCAAACACCGGTTGGAATTTTATAATCCACCCGCCCGTTTACATATTGGGGTCCAAACATATCTTTATGGACTATAATCCAGTTAAATATTTCATATTTTATTATTAAATTTTTTTTTTTTTTTAAATTATTATAATTAAAATAAAGAACAAATTTCTTTAAAAAAATGTAGACATTCTTGAATCATGTAGGTTTATACAAATATTTGGTAGGAAATTTGAACCTCTCCTTTCTTGATGGATGCTACATGTCTTATGGCACTTTGAATTCATACGCAAGTTGCCTAGTCTTTGTAATTCATTGTAATCATATTTGATTGCTTAACAATTTGTTTGTTTTGAACTAATATAACTTTTAAAATTGTAAAAACTATTAATCACTAGCCAACAATCTGTCATATCCCAATTAAACCAGACAAAAAAAATAAGCCTCTTATTTTCTCAAACTAGAATCATGAACAATTATTATAAGAGAAGAATTTGGATGCATCTCGTACTTCACCCCATCATGATGTTATTCATGTGATATCTTTGGTGCCACACATCTCTTTTTTTTTTTTTTTACTTTATATTTATTATAAAAAAAGTTAAAAGAAAAAAGAAAATATTCGGCTCCAAATGAGTGACATCATGGTGGAAGTGCAACCCGAGTTACATCCAAATTCTTCTTTTATTATAAATAGAAAAAAAAAATGGAGAACAGCCAGAATCTCAAAGGTTTATACTAAGACTTTTTTAAAAATGAAATTTGAACTACCGAATTCCTTGATGCACATATTTTTTTGATAATTGAACTTATACTCACGTTGACTAATCTTCATAATTAACTAAGATCAGTAAATACAAAGAAAAATGAGATAAAAACACAACGATTTACGTGTTTTATTAACGGGTATATTGCCTCATAGTAAGAAAAAAAAACTCTTTTGCTTCTCAAAAAAAAAAAAAAAAAAAAAAACTCTTTTATTTAGAGATAAGAATATAAAATGTTTGGTCAATCCAAAATTAGAGTTTTAAAAGAGTTTACATAATACATTTTTATAAAACTCCATTACAATATATAGTCGAATCTATCAAAGCTTAATACAAATAGATAAACTAAATTACATATTTTGACAAGAATTTGATAGCGTTGGCCTAGGCCTCGAACAGACACTCAACTCCTTGACCCCTACTAAATAATTATGGAACAACATAGTTCAAAAGCGTAAGAAATCCAATTAAAATCTTAAAAGCTTTTGTAAATGTGAATTACACATCATTATATTTAACTTTTATGTTGAGTTTAGATGAACGTTGAGTTAATTGTGAGGTTAGGTTAACTAACCAATCGTGAGGTGTGTATTTATGCTAGCATATAAAGCACATTAGGTCTTCTTCTACATTTGAGAATGAAAAACTTTAGCCACTATTTGAATTCTTAAATACCCTTCAATGACAAATTATGAATGAGAAAATTCCTCTCATATTTTAAAGTAGGCTAGTGAACCACTTTAATTTGGTGTGCTTTCTCTTTTTCTTATCCTTTTTTATTTTGTATGATTTCATCTAAATTTACACTTTGATTTGGTTAAATTAGATCTGAAATTGAGATTTATTCCAACAGCTTTCATTAAAACAAAGATTTCGAGTACACGCATTATAGAAAAAAAAAAAAAAACAATATAATTTAATGAGTGCGTTGGGTAGGTAAAATAGTACTACAACGGTACAAAATGCTTAACAACGACAATAAATTGCTTCAAAAAAAAACAACAACAATAAATAGTACTTATAATATACATCCCACGTGGCAATGAAACAAAAAACAAAACACAACAATAAAGAACAGGCACATTTTAAACAAGTTGGGTTTTTTTTTTTATTCTCTTTTAAATAATACTAATTTATTTTCTTGAGTTTTGTGGTGCTACTACACCGCCTGGTGTATCTGCTGCTTCTGCTGCAAGATCTGAAGATTAAGTTGCGAACAGGATCTTGACACGTCACCACCCAATGGAATCACCGGTAGATTATCGCAGTTGCAAATCTCGATCATGAACCCATCTGGGTCGTGGAAAAATATCTGGTCCACGTTTATTCCTCCTTCCTCTACGACTGCCCGCACGTAATCAAATCCCATCTCCTTCAACTTCTTCTCCACAGCTCCCATGCTCTCACACTGCTCATCACATTCCATTTTTCAATACATTGTTTGATTCCATATCATAATCTAAATCTTTTTTTTTGTCTTTCACTTGAAAAACAAAATAGAATTTGTATTTTATTTATTGAATTAAGAAATATGGCATAATGTGAACAGTGTTGTTTTGGTTTTTTTTTCTACTAAATGGTAACACACTCATTCTTAGGTCAGGTATCGAGAGACATAGAAGGAATGGAAATCCATGTGATTCTGAAACCTGAAAACTTGAAGTTTTGGTAATTAAAGCAGCCTCGGATGCCATTGCATCCCAAAACCCTAGGGCAACTACAAAATTGACCACTCAATAATGATAAAAATAATAATAATGGTGGCCGACAAAAAATTTATTTAGAGAGGTCATATATGGAAAAATGTATGGTTCTTTCCTTTACAATATCCTTTTACATCCAAGGAGCCTAAACTATCAAAAATGTCCGCGGTGTATTTGGGAAGAATGTTTTGAAAATGATGATAGTAATTATATTTGAATTGAAGTATTATGAGTAGTTGTCACAAATAACATGGTTATAAGTAGATGTAACAGAAAATCTTCATTTAAATTGATGAATTATAAAGTAATGATTAGTCGTAATAGAAAACTTTTATCCTTTCACTAACCCTCCCGAACCTTTATCCAAAACAATCTTAAAAGTTAAGGGTTTAAAAGTTAATCAAATATCTATCTGAAAGTTAAACAAAAAGGAAAAAAAAAAATGCTGACTCCCACATCATATATTTTTATTGGTTAAATTACAAAATTGGTTCATTCCATGAGATGTTGAACAAGCCATCCTTGTTTTTTAGTTAAAAATTTTGTTCACCCACTTTGTTGAGAGTTTGAGGAATGAGAAATATGGCTCACTTTAGGTTAAAAATGAAAAAGAAAAGGTTTTTAATGGACTAAAATTGCAAAATTGATTTCTATGTGAAGGAGAGAGAGTTAAAATTTAGTGATAAGGAGAGCATTTAGGAGAATTTAACGACTATATTTACAGGTTACATATATTTATTTATATATAAGGAATTCTAAATAATTAATGTATGTGGCGAAGTGAAAATACAGTAAAAATGAATAACCTGAAAGGAAATATGATTATCCTTGGGATTAATTTGCGTCTTTTTGGGGAAATTGAGGGGTTCTTCCGATTGCAAGAGATGGATTCCAATGCCGTGGCCAAAGAGCCTAAAATTTGACAAAATGGAAACCAAAATCAGAAGAAAAAGAGAATGAGGGATTGAATTGGATTGGATTGTAAATATATAGTAAGATATTAGGTGAAAGAAATTAGATACCAGGCGCCGTCGAAATTGAAGGAACCAGGCCTGCGAATGGGGAAAAACCCTAGAACACTTTGGTAGAAATGAATGGATTCTTCGACTGATCTACAGAGGAGCGAAATGTGGTTTAGCGATTTCAAATGCAGAGGATTCCCTTCCGTTTCCTTCATTTCGAGGAAGAGAACAAAGACAATTTTTTTTAGGGGCAAAGAGAAAGAACAAGTCAAGATTAGTTACGGAAATCCGCCATGAAAATCCGGGCATAAATCGCTGTGTTATATAGACAACTCTTCCATACGGAAACGCTACGCCAAACGTGGAAGCTAATTCTTGTTGCTGACTCGGATTACTGCTAATGCTAGATTTTCTTTTCTTTTTTTTTAAGAGAAAAACTTAGGTATTTACAAATGCACACGAATGAAGTGGCAAGTTTTAAGCCATACTTTTTTCTTTTTTTTTTCAATTTATGAGAGGAAAGAAAAAAAATAAATTAAGAAAAAGGCAAATGAAAACCCAAATGGACGTGTCTATCAAGAGAAAAAAATTTTAAATAAAAAAATAAATTGTGGCTTAAACTTGCCATGTCATTCGTCTCCATTTGTAAATGCAGATTTTCGTGCACCTAATTATCTTTCTTTTTTTTTTTTTTTTTAATACAAGTAGATCTATGGGTAAAATATTAATTGAATTGTGTTTATTTAATTACCAACAAATTTGTGGGTAAAATATTACTTTTGGTTTTATAATTTTGTTTTGTTCTCTAAACTTTTAAAAATTCAATTATAATTATGTATTATGAAATTTGTTATATTTTAAATTTCAAAAGTTTAATTTTAATGTCCATGCTTTCAAAAAAAACTTTAAATTGAATTGTTATAATAAATTTAAAATTAATATGAATCGAAATTGATTGGATAATGTAAATAAATTTAATCAAAGACAAAGATGTAAACACAATCCTAAAAAAAAATAAAAGAGGAAGATGGTAGTTTTTTAAAATAAAAATAAATATTTAGGACCATATATATATCTATATATATATATATATATATATATATATAATCTAGAGACCGAA
>JBBMKA010000002.1:4552952-4580243 GCA_037833695.1 Sechiopsis laciniata | reverse complement strand
AAAAAAAGAAAAGAGGGAGATGGTGGTTTTTTAAAAGAAAAAGAAATATGTGGGACCATATATATATATATATATATATATATATATATATATATATAATTTAGAGACCGAAATGGAATAAAATTAAAAGTTTACAAAATAAAATTAAACATTTAAAAATTAACCGACTAAAATGGAAAAATCCTCAAAATTGTAAGATTTAATTAAACTTTTAACATAGATAAATTTTTAAAATTCAAGAACTAAAATGATATTTTAATCTAAAATCATTTATGACTTAAATTCCTTTTTATTCTAATACTTAACTATAAGTTTTCATTTCATTTTTTTTTTTAATCTTTCGTGTTTGTTTGATTGCTATTAAAAAAATTACATTTCATGATTAAAGAAATCGATGGCTTTCTTTAATTGCACATATCAATTATAAGTGGATAACATTTAGAGGAACTTACGTAAATGGTATGGAATGTAATAAAATAAAACTTTAGCCAAATTTTTAGATTCCAATAAGATATATAATAAAATAAAAGTCAAATTTTTGAGGTGTGATTTTAAATAGAGTTAATTAATTAACACTTTGATCTTTCTTACTTTGCAATTTATTCTATTTTAGTAATGTCAAAGTTTTAATTTTTGCACTAAAAAAAAAACTAGTAAATCAACTCTTATTTTAAGTTTCTGGTTAATTTTCCTATAAACAACATTATATTTTTTCCAGAAAATTTTAAAATCCGTTCCTATTTTGTCTTAAAAATCACTAAAATAAATTGAAGTAAAAAGTACAGATCAAAAAAATGATATTACCAAACTTAAAATGAATTAAAAGCAAAATTAAATGAGGTGGCAGTATGTACAAATTATATATTTATTATTTGGATTTTCTTTCTGATATCCTCCTTTTTCTCTCCCCTCTCTTACCTTGCCAACCAAACAGGTACCTTGCCAACTCAACTACACAAATATCTTATCTAACTCAACTGAATGTAATTGTGTATCATAATTAAGATGTGACAGGAAAAGAATCTTACAAGAGACTAATTTGGGTGATAGCTGGCTGTCCCTATTTTTTGTTACCCTACCACATGTCGGATTTTTATTTGATAATTTTATTGATTTTTACTTTTGCTTATCAGTTCTCACGGCGTCAACTTGTAATCATTATAAGTTATATATATAAAATACAATATTTGTTTTGAGTTATTTTGTATTGAAGAACAGATGTTGGATTTTTATTACATATTTTGAATTTTTTCTTAACTAATTTGCAATGATTTTGTGTTGTGATTTGTATGTTTTGAATATCATTTTTTGAAGTCATAGAGAATATAGGAGATACAAATTTGTATGTTAGTGTCGAAACAAATAACATCTCCAAAAAGATCATAATCACAAATAGAACGTGCATCTGTTCAAAATATGTTAGTGATCATGTCATCTTCATCAAGCTGCAATACATAAAAAAAGGAAGAATTTCCTATTTATTTTTTCTGAATATACTGCGATATAACTCTAGCTTCTCCATTTTCAATTCTTGATTTTCGTTATTTGTGTATGTAATTTTTGAAATCCATATCTAAAAATCTCAAATATTCTCTACCACCAACTTCCCTACTCATTAGTTCCATGGTTGATTTTATTTAAATTCCTGATCTATCTGCATCATAAGCTAAAGCCTTTTGAGCACTTGAAATTCTCCTATTGATTTTTAGCATATGCTTCATTGGTGTTTGAATAAGATCGTGATTGTGTTTTTTTTATTGAAAGACACTACTTTATACTTACCATTCTTTCCAAGCAAACAAGCTATATCAGCTTTACATCCCGTTCTTGAAATTGGCCTACGATATGCCTTTTGTCTGTCTAGTTGACGAAACCTTAGTTTTGAGCAACAAAAAATCATTCTTTAAATGTCTCCATTTTTTCTCTTTTTAATTTCGAGAATCTTTTGACATCTCAATTTTAATTTTCCTAGCTTTTTAAAATATTTCATAGATATTAAAATATTTCAATTTTTATTCTTTTCAATCAGTTTCTCTTATTTATTTTCAATCCATTCTACCTGATTGAAATCATCAATTTTAATTGATGAAAGTTAACAATTCCATTTGATTTTTTAGGATTAGGAATCAAAATTTTGCTCACTAACGATCCTGGATTGGCTCAATTGTCAAAGAGGGTTTTGAAGTGCATAAAGTTATGGGTTCAATCTATGGTGACATTTTTACGGGTTTCCTTAGCATCCAAATGTTGTAGAGTCAGGCGGTATACCCTGTGACATTAGTCGAGGTGCGCGAAAACTTACCTGAACAGCCACAAATATTAAAAAAAAAAGAAAAGTTTTTGTAGTGTTCATTGCTAGATTTATACTCTAAATTAAATTGCAAATAATAGATCTAAACCAAATACAAACCAAATACCAAATAGAGATGAAATTGAAACAAATAAAGAAGGAATCAAATGGAGAAGAGAGACAAAGCACATCGGATTTAAGTGGTTCGGGAACGTCCCTACTCCACTGTTATGAATCGATTGAGCTTGATCGATCCACCATCAAAATGTCATTGCCATAGATTTGTACAAGTGCTCATAAGGTGGCTAGGGTTTCTAAATTCTCTCTCTCAAAGAAGAAGAAAACCCCCAAAAGTGCTTTGTATATGAGCATGCACCTAATACACATCTCTCATGATTAGTAAACTAACCCTTAATTAACCCAAGTTAAACATTAACTCACCAAATGGGCTAATACATGATGTGTAAATTACCTAATAACAGTTTTGCTCTCATATACTTTGGCTAGTAGTGCTCCATTATAGTCATTAACTTTCAATAGTTGACCAAAGAGGACCAAGAATCCTTGGTCAACCCATCCACGAGAAACTTTGGAGGATAAATTATTAGATAGCTAATTGAGATATAGGACCCCGACAAAGTAGAATGGAGAAGTGTCAATCCCGTGAAGGATCTTCTCTTCTGCGGTTGCGGGAGCGGCTGATTATCCAATCCTAAAGCCATGCTTTTATCCACTAACTCCCAATACAAACACAACAAAAAAGACTCACAAACAATTAAAAAAGAGAGACACAAACCAAAACAGAAAAAACAGTATTTAGTTTGATTCAGTTAGGCCAAGCCATACAACACCCAAGCTAAATCCACCAACAGAGTCGAAGAAGAAAGAGCGTCATCATGAACCGTAAATTGTACTGTGAAATCGATAGACTCAACAGAACTCGAGGAAAGAATTGTGAACCAAATCGGTTCGGGAGAGTCGATGGATTAGACCCTAACCTAAAAAAATATCCATAAATTCAAATATATATATGTATATATACATGGTGTTTATTGGATTTACTAGTTTTTCTTATAAGAAAATTGCACAAACCACTTTTAAATTATTGGTGTTTGTAACAATTACGTGGATCCCTAAACTTATAATTTGATCAATTACCTCTCCCAGATTTGATAAGTGTTGAAATTAGTCCCCCTATATTTAATTTAAGATATGAAAAGATAAAATAGTCATTTAAAAAAATTGTCTTTATATCCAATCTACATTTATCTTCTTCCTCAATCTCCATTTCTTAATTCTCATCCTCTCCAAATTGATTTCGATAAATATTAACCCAACGAACTTGTAATAAATTTGTTCGGTCAGCATTGTATTAAACGTGTTACACGGGGCATAACCCATTTTGTACGACACCCCAATTACAAAAATGAAAGAGGACCAAAAGAAGAATGATAGCAGCCATGCAATGGAAGAGGAAGAAAAAGAAAAAGAAAAAAGAAAAAGGGTGCCCTACTCATCTTCATCAATTGTGTTCATTTTTGCAACTTTGATTTTGAAATTAGCTAATGAGATCTGCCCCAAGATTGCTGGGGTTGGTTTTAATATCAACCTGATAAGCTACTTGACGAAGGAGCTAATATCATCACTAACTTTAACTTTAATTGTACTCTCAACTTCACGCTATTCATTCGAGTCCCAAGTTAAGAAATGAAAATTGAGGAAGAAGACAAATGAAGATCAATTATTTAAAAAATAATTTTATCATTACATATTTTATTCAAATTGGACGTATTAAATTATTTGCAACACTTATCAACTTTAAGAAAGGTAATTGATCATTATCAATTAAATTTACATTTCATAGTTCTCAAAAAAAAAAAAAAAAAAAAAAAAGAAGATTGCATTTCGTGTCATCACAAATGAAAATTTTTAATTTAGATTTAATATGAGTGCATGGCAATACGAATTAATTTAAATAAATGGCAAAGATAATTTTCACCTTTACTATGAATGATGTGACAAGACAAACTATAGGAGTTAACTAATGTCCACAACATTTTCATCTCACAGACATATTTGGTCGGGGAAGATTGAAAAATGGAGTGGTTTGAAGGTGACCTTTGAATAATTAATTTAAATGTGTTCTAAATAGGTGGTTCCATTAAAAAAGTAATGTTCTTTATTTTAGTACAAAAAAGTAATGTTCTTTATTTTAGTACAAAAAAGTAATGTTCTAAGGTTGTTTGAAAAAGAGTTCTTAGGATTCAAAAAAAAAAAAATCTTAGAAAAATTATATTTAAATGAATGATTGCACAAAAATTTAAAAAATTTGAGGATGAAGAGAAATTGTAGAAAAACTTTATTTGAGAAATATTGTTCGAAGAAGAGGTTTGAATGATGGATTGAAATAAGAGGTTGAAGGAAGTTTTTTCTATCTAAACAAATATGAGATAAATTTTACCTGTTATTCCTTTCTCATCTTCCTCTTTTCCATACATACTTTATGTTGTAGGAGAGTAAAAAACTGAACTAAATAGAACCGTTTGTAATTGAGTAATTCGTTCCAATTTTGATAATTTTTTTCAAGAATTTCTCAATTTAAAATTATTGAAAACAGAAATTTCTTATTCCGTCCGCCGTTTATTAGTCATAAACCTTAGGGACCAAAAAAAAGAAAAGAAATGAGGACCTCCACATTTTAAATCTCCTTGGTAAAATTCAAGTATTCCAAAAAAAAAAAAAAACAAAAAAAACAAAGCCCAAAAAAAATCATAAGTAAAATATAAGTTTAGTCCTACGGTTGGAAGAAAGTAAAAATTTAGTATTACAGTTTAAAAAACTAGAGTTCAATCACTGTAATTCGAAAAAATATAGAATTTAGTCTTTATAATTTAATGAAACTTAAAAAATAGTTCTTGTTGATTTAAATGGTTAGCAAATTAAGTACTTAGAAAGTTGATTCATGGGTCAATAATGAAATTATGACTTAAAGTTAGTGACGTAACAAAAAAAATCATATTATTTATGTATGAATAACGAGTTTACATGTATTTAATATGTCAACAATTACGTACGATGAAAATTATATTTTAAGCTTTATAAAACCATAGAAACTAAGATTTAATTTTTGAAACTATAAGGACTAAATTTTTATTTTTTTTTCAAATTATAGGGACTAAATTTTATCTTTCTTCAAATTATATGAATTAAACTCTAATTGTTTAAAGTATGAAACTAAAATATAACTTTCTTTATATAATATATATATATATATATATATATATATATATAATTAATATTTTACTCACAATTTATTTATTATAATCCAAAATGTTACATCACCTTTCTTCTATATTTCGAAATCCATTTATCTTCCCTAAAAAATTACTTAATTTTATCTTGAATTTAGAATTGCCTGCACATGATTTCTTTTTGCAATGTAATGGCCCAAGTTTTTGCTACGGTTCTCCAAGTATGATTTTCTGTTTGTTCGGTTGGTTCGTTTGGCCATTATTACAGTTTTAGCCTTAAGGGGTAATTTGGTAAATTCACCCTTAAGGCTAGTTTAGTGATTTAATGAGTTGTTGGGTCATTGTTGTGTTTTTAAGGCTTGGAGAGTTACACGTGCAATTTTGGAATAAAATGCCAAGTGGCCAATTAGAGGTTTATTCATCGATCGATTTGATTGCGCCGTCTCATTCATCGATTCATTCAGAGAAAAGTCAGAGAGTTCTAGAACTTTCTTCTTCCCCATCGATCCTCTTCTTTTCTTCTCCATTGATCGTAGCCTCACAGTACGCATCGGTTTGCAGCACCTGCCTCGCCGATCGCCAGATCGAGACTGCACACATAACCACTGATCGCCCGCATGATCCCGCCAGCGCCGCCGCACCCTCTCGCCTAGCCCACGTAGCACAGCGCCGCTCCCTTTGTTTTAGCCTCAAACTCGTGTCGTGTCGCCCACGCCTGCACCCGTGTGCCGATGCCAATGCAGTCCCTACTTCTCCCTAGCGATCCACCGAGTCAATGCAGTAGTGCTGCCCAGCCATTCGGTTGCGCAGACCCGAGTGTGCCCCTGTTGTATCTGATGTGCGCAACAGCCCATGCCAGCTGATCCCCGCGTCTGTGCACCACTCTTGCCACTGCGTGCCTGCCTTGCCAAGCAACAGCCTGTGCACCTAGTTGTTTCGCGCGCAGCACCGAGTGGCCTATCTATTGCCGAGCCTTTCATTCCAGACTTGGGGTAATTTTCGTTCCCTGAGTTCCTTGTTAAATTAGATGGTTGGATGCTATTTGTTAATTGGTATTATTTAGGTTGTAAATTTGTTTGTGGTTGATTATCTACAACTCAATGAGCGTTATTGTCTGTTCTGTATTGATATCATGTAAGGATTTCTTACTTGGGTTATGTGGACCATGCGCTTATATTCATTGATTGCATCTTACTTGTATGTCTTACTAATTGCGAGCATGTCTAGGTAGCTTATTTCGGATGTTGTATGCCCTTTCCTTATGAGCATGTTCATATGGTCATGTATGTGATCTGTGATAACCTATCTGTTAAGGTTGCTAGTTTATGTCTAAGTCATGATTTATCTGTGCAGTAGTATCCTATTTAGGATGACTTGATTATTTGCCTGTTGAGCATGTTTGTGTGATCTGCCTAGGACTGAGCATGTAGCACTTTTAGCATATATGTTGGTTAAGTTGCCATCATATAGAAGCTCTGAGAGGACGTGAAGTAACATGCCACCCTCTAAAGCCTGAGGATGTGATGTAACATGTCGCCCTCGGTATAGCCTAGTTTCAGGTTTACTAGAGCGGGATTATGATCATGGTGTAAGCCTTCCATGGGAGAATCCTTAGCTTCAAGTGATGGGTATGAACAGGCTGCCACAGTAGGGTTTCGAGAGCCTCCTATCGACAGTGGATCAGTGGACACCATTTCCGAGTCTTGATACGTAGGTGGACCTAGACCAGTGTAGTCTGTATAGACTTGCATTTATCTGGTTTGCAGTAGCATGTGGTGTGCGCGCACACGAACTAGATGTCGAGAGGAAGGCGTCATCGGGCTAGTGCCGTCAGTACACCATTCCTTGTAATTGTCTAGAGTCGAACACTTGGACCGTTCCCTAAGTATTCAGATCAGTGCAGTGAGCTGATTGTTAGGTCTGGAGTCAGCGAGCTCTCGATATTGGGAGTTATAACTCAAGTTTAATGAGGTTGTTCGATTTTACATGTATTATTAGGATGTTAGATGATGTGATGATAAATGTACTGTACCCCTGTTGGGGATTCTTACTGAGTACCTTCGTACTCATCCTTATTTCTATGGTCTATTCCACCAGGTAACTTAGGACAGCACCGAGACGGTTAGAGGAGGAGCTTGTGGATCATGGGAGTCCGCTGAGTTTTGTTATTTGTTTATTTGTCGTTATTGTTCAACATGTTTGGTCAGGGACTGAGTCCAGCTATTTCATTGTTTTAATAAATCTTTGGCCAGAAGCATTGACAGTGTTTTCACATCATTTCGAATGAACGTTTTTATATTTTGGAATAAAACAATTACTGTTTTTTGGAATTCAACTATTTGTCTGTTATAACTATTTAAAATTCATGCATGCTGATTAAGAACCGGGTCTAGGATCGTTTTAGAAGTTGGGTTCTTACACACAAAGTCTTTCTTTTCATTATCATCTTTCTTAAAATTAGATGCTATGACTATTTATTTCAAAATTTATTGATAACTTGAACAGTAATTCACTTATCTGAAAGTATTCTATCTTAATGCTATGACAATTTGAACAGTAATTCAACGCTTAATATTTTCACTTTTACTTTCGTTCTTTTTCCTCTACTCATCTCTCTTTCTCTTATCTTTTCCTCACTAACCTTTTATTTTCTTTTTCACACCCTTGGTCATTGAGGTTTGTGCTTGTCACACCCTTTATTTTTCTATTTCTTTCATTTCTTAGAAATTTGCATATGCCATTATCATTGAAGTTCACGGACGTTCTTTCTCCCATTGTCACTCAATATATGAAATCAAAATGTTGGAACCGAAGTGAATGGGTTGGAACCAAAGCTAACTGGTTCGGTTTATTAACCAAAATCAAACAAAAATCGGTTTGACTAGTTCGTTATATGTTAAAATTGAGGCGTTTGATTCAATCACGGATTTAAGTGAAAATCAGACCAATCTGGACCATGGATACCCTTACTATGTCGTCACAAATATGTTAAAGTCAATGACTATGAATTGATCGAAATTCTAAAATAAGTTGTTAGTGTTACTCATATCCATACACCATAGTATATCTTTATTGCATATACCATAACAATTCAGTATAATTATATACTAGTTGCTAAGTTTTGATCAATTTTGGGTCAAATCCACAACCAAAACAATAACTTTAATTTTCGTAGTTACAAAATTGAACTAATGTTCAAATAAAGAACAAGACTGTAGATTCAATTTCTTTCGGTTTAGTTTAGTTTGGTTTGGTTCGATTTGATTTTTAATTTCTATTTATTGATTTTAATATAATTATTGTTTAATTTTCAAGTTGACAACATGTATATATGCTTCGGTTCAGATAATATTGAATTGTTAAGGAAATGAACCGAATCAATATTTTTAAAAATATAAATAGATATGTCCACCTTTGTGTTGAACAACCAATTTGAAGACTAAATTCAACCAAAAAAAATTAATAATAATAATATACAAGTCAAGTTGAGTTTGATTTCTCTAAAGTATTCATTGGTCTAAAAAAATCCTTTCTTAATTCAATATATGTACATTTTAAACTATCATCTAGAAATTATAAGTTAAATGTAAAAAAAAAAAAAAAAAAAGTAATGATTAGATAAGTACATCTTAAATTACTATTCTAAATTATTATTGAACTAAAAATAATAACTATAAATTAAGATCCATCAGATATCTATCTACGTGCCCCCATTTATTAGAATACAAATTAGTAGTGATTAGTAAAAGAAGGTGGATAACAACATTTTCCACTAAGAAATTAAAAGGCAATAAGGCAACTTAAACCATATAATATAGTCTATAAATTAAATTTCACTTATTAAAAATTTATTTGAAAAAAGAAAAAACAGAAGGAAAATAGCAATAGTGGATATGACTAGACAGTCCATTGAAAAATGGAGAGTAAGGCCAAGCCAAAGTGGGTACTTAACTGTACCACCATATATATATATATATATATATATTTCAGTAAAACATAATCAAGACACTAATATTTGTGCATTTCAAAAAAAAAAAAAAAGAAAGAAAGAAAGGTACGTGACAACAAATCATTTATTTGAAAACCAAATTATTATTTTTATTTTTTTGAAAAGAAAACCATTTTTTTTTAATGTGGTTAAAAATATATTTTTAATTTTTGTAAGTTTTTTTTTTTTTTTTTTTAATTTGAGGAGGGGACCACGAACTCGAACAATGTGAATGTTAATACCAATTTTTATAATAAAATGCATGATTATAGGATTGAAATGGATTAACACCAATTAAAATAACTAACGCTCTATCAATTTATTAGATAATTTTTGTGAAGTTAAAAGATAATATACTGTATTAATTAATTTGTAACGATTTATTTAATGATTGTTCGGACTTCAAGATCATCCATATATATTTTTATGTTAATTGATTCATGCTCATTTTTCCATCTTAAAAAGGGTAAATCTATTGTTATTTTCTTTGGAGGAATATTTAAATCATACTCGGGCATGATGTATAAAATAATGGCCACATATGTAGCCTAATATGAATCACCATCTATTTGATTATAAACCTAAAAGATAAAAAAAATAAAATATAGAAAAATAATTGTGGTTCATATTGAATATTTCATACATCATGTCCGGGTATGATCTAAATATTTCTCATTTTCCTTGGCCTGCTAAGTTAACCAAAAATGCTTTTTAACATCTATACTGAATAATAGCCATGTTCTCATAATTTTTCTGGATAAGAATTTATGTCAATGAGAATATATGACTCGAGTGGTATGATGTGTAATTTAGTGATAAAAAATATATAGTTACAAATCCCAAAACTCTAAACATTGTTGAATTTTGAAAGAAATTTTATATTTCTTTTAGTTCAACAAATATAGAAAACTAGAAATTTAAGTTTTAAACATTTTATTCGTGATAATCAACAGTTAACAAGAATAATAATTTAATGACTTTAGTATGTAATCATGGATCAAAAGATTGTAGGTTCAAATATCTCCAAATCAATTATACTTGAAATTAAAAAAGAAAAATAAATAAATCTTAATCAACTGAACAGATTCATATTTGACACAAACAAAATTACTTGATAATTGTAATAAAATCATTAATTTTTACTGTGTAGTGTTCTTTATTTAAAGAATATATTCAGAGTTATATTGAAGTATATTGCTGATACAGGAAAACGATTACCAGATCATAGGAGTTTGATCGCCAATGTGATTCTTACCTACAAAAAAAAAATGTTTATATGATTTTGGAATAGTGATTTTATAAACCGTTTGAAATAAACATTATTGTTTACTATTTTATTAGAGAATATGAAGTTTCACCTCAAAACCAATTGACAATAAGGAGAATAATTTCCAATTAGAGATGTCCACGGGACGAGGCAGGGCCGGAGAATGGCTTCCCCATCCCCATCCCAGCCATAAACTTCAATCTCCGTCCCCGGAAAAATCCTCATTTATTTTTTCAGGGATCGCGGCAAGGATTCCCCGCGAGGCACCGGCGGGAATTCCCTTGCGGGGATTTTTTTAATTTATTTTTTTTCTTTTTCATTTTTTATATATTTTTTGGATAAAAAATTCAAAAAATTAATTTTAAAAAAAAAAAATCTATAAATTTTAACTATAATGTTAATTAACAAAGAAAATATTCATATGTATAGAAAATATTAACAACAAAGATATATTTATTTGAAAATTAAATGAGTAGAATTAAGAAAAAATATTAAAAAAGAAAAAAGAAAAGGTAAACGCGGTGGGGATCAGGGAATTGAGGACGGGGAATACAATCCCCGTCCCTAGCCTCGTTTAGCCAACGGTGATTTTTTCTCCCCCATCCCCGGCCCTGTTCCCCGCCTAATCTAGGATTCCTCGCCCCGTTAGGGGTGGGTCCCCCCGGGGACCCGGTCCCGTGGGGAAAATGGACATCCCTATTTGCAATGTGTGACAATTGCCACAAGGTGAATATCTCCAACATGCCCCCTCAAGATGGCGGTCATATCGAAAAATGCCATCTTGAGTTGAATCCTAGTTTGTGGACCGAAATATCCGCTGTAGCTTACTTTTTGCTAGGGTCGAATCCGAACTTTTGTGATCAAATACCTGCTTAAGCTTATGCTCGGTTGGGTGGGGTCCACACCCACTTTTTTGAATTCAAAGCATTTTAGGTTGGATCGAAATTTGGGGGACCATTAATCCACATACGGCTCTGATACCAAATTTGAGAATATAGGATTCTCCCTCAAAACCAATTGGCAATGAAGAGTAACTCATATCTCTTATAAATGTGTTGTAGAATCCTCACCTTCACAATGTGGACAACTACCACAAGATGAGTATCTTCAATAATTTTAAAATTAGAACATTATCAAATGAACAGTATTTTCCTCATGCTAACTTTGACAAAGGTTATGGAAGTTGTTGTTTTTTGTTTTTGTTTTTATTTATTTATTTATTTATTTTGAGAAAGAAGTAGAAAGCATCAAGTTTTGTTTGTTTGTTTTTTGTTTTTTGTTTTTTTTCCTTTATGATTTTTTTTTTAACACCCTTTTGCTTTTTTTTTATTTTTTAATTAATTTTTTTAAAGATATCTTAATTGCATATTATCATACATTATTTTTTATTATTTTTATTTTTGAGAATGTATCATACATTAATTTAAAGGTACAGAAAATTTGTGTTTTAGAACTTTTTCCTAAGCCCAGCCAATAGTAGAGCCCAACTCTTTCGACACTAGTCCAAGCCCAATTTTGAGAGAGAACAAATTTTAATTAGTAACTTATATTATTGTCTTATCTATTAAGTTGACAAAATTTATATAAAAATAGTTTAAGAAGTTTAATTATCACTGTGCATATTAATAATACTAGAAAATACCAACGTGTTTTGCACGTGAAATATTTATTTTGTAAAATTTTGTATTCCAATATTTCAATATTTAAAACATTGCAACAAAAAAAAAAGATGCAAGTTAAAATAAGTAATCCAATGAAAATTAAGACAATTACAACATCAAATTATAAGATTTTGAAGAGCATTTTAGAAATTATAGGAATTGAGGGAAGATTTTGAAGAAAAGAATGATGAGATAAACATTTTTATGGAAAGGTATTCTAACAAACTTTTAATTAATAACCATTTACCAATTATAAATTAATCACTTGATAATTTATCAAACAAATTTGTAAGGTTGGAGTCGAATTCAAATAATGATTCGACATGTGTATCTTTTGCAATTTGATGATAACATTGGAATAAAAGATCCCTAATAAAATATTGCAAAAAAAGAAAAGTTAGATAAAAGGTTGAATAAGTAATCCAACAAAAAATTAAGACAACTACAACATCAAATTATAAGAACTTGAAGATTGGACATCCTTTGAAAACTAAGAATTGAGTGAATATTTTGAAGAAAGAATGATAGATTAAAATAGTGGGAAGGAATGGTAAGGAAAACTCTAGAAATAGCTAAAGAGACTTTTTTTTTTAAGTACAAACTTTTGAATTCTAAGAGTTATAAGTTTCCATCATTTCATTATAAATTATTATCAATAAAAAATTTAAGAGTAGAAAACTTTTTATATACCAATTAAATAGAAAAGTTTATATAAATATTAAAGCATAACTGTTCATGTTCTTTAATGATGTATTTATTTTGTTTTTTCTCTAAACCCTAAACAATTAGAGAAAAAAAAAGTAAATAAACGTAAATAAAAAAGAAAAAATGTAGACGTTTCCAAGAAAATGTAAAAGAAAACTCTCTATATATAATTGTAGGAGATCAAAGTTATAAAACCTTTAAAATGCCACATGAAAAAAGTAAATATAAATTGATAAAACAAATAAAGTCGTAGAAATAAGAATAAAACTTTTCATATTCTAACCTCCACCAATCCTTATATACATTTACTATAGACTTAAAGTAATATCATACTACTTCAATGAATTATATAATTATTTTATAACTTAATAATTAAATATAATGCATTAATTGTAGAGGAAAACTCCATATATATATATAGTCGTAGGAAATCAAAGTTGTAAAACCTTTGAAATTTCACATGAAAAAGTAACTATAAACTCATAAAAGAAATTAAGTTGTAGAAATAAAGAATGAAATTTTTCATATTTTAACCTCATTTATTATAGACTTAATTACTACTTCAATGAGTTATGTAATTATTTTATAGCTTAATAATTAAATTGGTGTAGTAGAATTTCTTTCAAATTTGTGGCAGGATTTCTAATTTAAGATTGATCAAGGGGTAAAATTGTCTGAAAACAATTTCTCTTAAGCTACACCTTAAGTTTTTAAGATTAAGATTTAAGATTTTTAAGATATATATAGAAAATAAATTATTATATTATACTTAAATATAAATATGAAAAATATAATTTAAATAAAAATAAATAAAAATATGAAAAATATAATTTAAATAAAAATTTAATTTATAATATGCTTAGACGTTCAAAATTAAAAATTAATTATTTTAAAAAAATTAAAATTAGTAATAGAAGGATAAAATTATAATAGGTGTATAGAAAATGTACCTTCATGGCAATTTTGAAATTGCTATAAACCCTTCTTTAAAAATTGGCTAGAAAATTTATGCACGAATGAATAAATTATAAATTAATTTTAAAAAGAAATTAATCATTATTACTAAATTGGGACAGAAAGTAGAGAAAAAAATATATGAAGGTGAAGAAAAAAGAAAAAATATGACCGCAATTCAAAATTAAAAAATTTAAAGAAGAAGAAAAATATAAACTTCACGTTGGAATGGAAATGAGGATGGAAAACCCTTTTATAGTGGTAGGAAATGAGTGAGTTACAAAATTTTTGACATTTTATAACTTTTGGTATTCGATTCAATAAATACAATTAAATAATGATTAATTATTAAAAATTGTGTGGGTGAGAAGTTTTTATTTTATTTTATTTTTAATATATATATTATTGTATTTTTAAATGCATGAGAATGTGAAGTGATAACCGGCATTAGTGTTTAATATTCAATCTTATTATTATTTTTACTCATTTGAAAAATCCATAAATGGTTGTTATGTAAAACTACTGTTTTTTTAGTACTTTTAAAACTGTTATTAAACTCTTTAAATAAGAAATTTTACTTATCAACGTGTAGAATATGTAGGGGTATATGAGAAATTTTAAAAAATTAAAGGGGATGATTTTGTCCAAAAAAGATTTTTTTATCTCAAGTCACACTTTAGGGTATGTTTGTTTTTTGGACATGAGGAGTGATTAATAACCACTCTTCAAAAACTCCTCGTTTATTTTTTGTAGTAAACAACCACCGTTAACCATCATCTAATCCCTTTATCAAATCTCACATTAAATTTTACAACAAATTAATCACTTAATCACTATTAACCTCAATCTCCAAACAAGTAGTTGATTACTCAACTACTATTAACCTCAATCTCCAAACGAGTAGTTAATCACTCCAAATTATCATTAACCACTTCATTCTCTTCCACTTCATACTTTTCTGCAAAAAAAAAAAAACATAAGGTTTTAGGATTAGGACAGGATATAGCATTGACTAATGCGTCAAAGATAAAATGTTTGAATATTTAAATTCTCAACATCACATTTATTTTTTAAAAAATAGTGATTAACGGCCCTATGAAATTGAGTATGTTGTATAAATTTTAATTGCTTATAGGATTTTTGGTATTAAAAGTATTTTAATAGATAACTAATTTTTATAAAGTTAGGACTTATTTCATTTTAAAATATTACAATTTAATTTTTTTTATGGTTTGCTAGTCTCTCATAAATAATCATTTTCATTATTAACCATTGGCAAATTTAATTAATCGTTTATGTATCATTGAGTTAGTATTTTGTATTTAGTTTCTTTTTTTAAAAAAATAGTATTTTGTATTTAGTTGATGGTGTGAGATAAGCACAATCCATTAGATAAAAGTGTGTTGGAAATTAACAATTTAAGATAATTTGTATCGAAATTAACAAGCAAAACTTTGATCTAATCAACTATTTTATTCACACTCCATCAAACAAATTAAAAACACTATCCCATTTTTCATAAATAATTAATTAATCCATGATTACTAACGGTAGAAATTATTTATTATGTTTTATTTAATTATAAGAGACTATCTTCTATATTTTAAAACTATACATAACCTATTCTCTTTTTCCAACAAATAACCAAATTCATAATTTTCATTTTTTATGACAAAAAAAATGTTTGGAGATATATTAAAGCTGCTTATGAATATAAAATACATGAAGTCAAAAAAAAAAAAAAAAAAAAAAAAGCAAAACAAAACAAAGAATATAAAATATATGAAGGGTAGATCAAACTGCATTTCAAATGCTGAATCTTTTCAACCAACCTTGTTTTTATAATGATTTTTATTTTATTTAAAAAAAAAAACAAACTACCTCTATCTGCAAATTATTTATAAATTTAATAGAGTCAATCTTTTTTTTTTTTTTTTGAAACAGTATATTAGTGTCAATTTAGACTCTTATCATAAATAACTATTTTGATTCCCAAATCCCAATTACAATCCAAGGAAAAGGGCAGCATATATCTATTTCAATTATTAATTAAAACATTCAAAACCTAGGCATTTCTATGTACTAGAAGAAAATAAAAGCTAGTTTGGGGAAAATAAATTATGTCCAAAAATAATTGTGCATTAATTACAAAATTGAGATTCTATATGAAGACAAGGCAATTTTTTTCATGTTCAATTACAATGCAATTGTGGTGGTTTGTAGCCTTGCAACAGTGGAAACAGCATTCTTGATTACCCATCCTCAAATTAGAGGAATGAAATTCACTATTTGATTATTTCAAAGGAAAAAAAAATCAACTATTTAACTAAATTAACTAATTGCCAAAAAAAAGTATAATTTAACAGACCCTTTTTTTAAAAAAAATAACAAATACGGAATGTAAAACATTTTATTTTGTTTAACATTGAAATGTGGTGTGGATAGAACCATCAACTTTGGTGATGGTTATTATTATTATTTTGAAGATACTTTTGTAATGGTTAATAATAAATGATTTATTTGATAAATTTTGCTCAAATTCATGAACCAAATAAAACTAAATTTATGCCTTATCATTTTGTTATCATATTATCTTCATTATAGGATTAAAAAAAATATAAACTAATTTAAAATCATGAAATTTGAAAAAAAAAAAAAAAACTCTTTCATTTCTTATTTAGAATGGAAATATTTGAAATAAATATAATAGAAGGTGGGTCGTAAGGGGCTAGTGATGGGGTGGATCGTTCGAGTTCCTCTCGGGGTGAGTCATTCTTTCGACTAGCGCAGTCTCTTGTCGGGGTGAGCTTTGCTTGATAAAGGAATTTATATGTACATTGGTAACAGGATTGATACATCTAAATTAACTTTCCATGGATGCTTAGAGATTTATCTTTTAAGTTCTTTAAATGACCTAGTATTGAGGAGAATTTATTTTATAAATTAAATGAGGTGTTCTGGCCTGTTGATGTGATTTATGTATGTTCTTTCAATTCCAATGTTAGAGAATGTTATTGTTGACTATTTGGGGCTTGTTAGAGGTTTGAGCCTAAGTGGTTTATAATTTGCTTGTGCTGTTCCAAAATAAAAGATTATAAATACTTGTTTGGATTGAAGGAAGATGAGGGGGAGAGAAGGGAAAAATTGAAGTGGTTAACTAATTAAGGGTAACAATAGTAGTCGTTGTAGAAAAATCGTGTTCGTGAATTGATATTAGGAGGAGTGTTAGTAGAAAAATTTATTATACATAGTGTTGAATTATGTTAAACCACCAACCAATCCAAAAGCCTAAGCTGATAGATTGAGGTAAATTTAATTATATCAATCAATACATATGACCTATTTTAATTTGTAGTATAATTATTGTTATTTTTTTTTAAATTGAGTTGAAAAGTTCAATATTATTATTAATTATTGAACCAATTTTAATTTAAATTAACCTCAAAAGTATTATATAAATTAATTGTGAGTATTTTTTTACATATAAAAATTAAAATTGAGATTTTTAAAATGTATAAATCAAAATGGTAGTAAATTTATAATGCATCTATCAAAATGGATTAAAGACTTATCTTTATAGTTTTTAAATTGTGATTTAATTTTTTTTTAATACGCCTTAAATCTTATTTTTGTGGCTCTCCATTGGATTTCACGCGACAACTTTATTAACTAAGACCAAATTTAGTTTAAGTCTCGTTTTCACAATATTTTATGTTCAGTTTTACGTTTTTAGAACTGTATTGATTTATTCCTATTATTTTTTTCAATCCGATTAAAAAAAAACATATGAACTTCAAACTTAAAGAAATGGTGAAGAGGAAAATTTTTATTCAATTGATATTTATCTAAAATAAGATAAATATAATTTTGATATCTTTACTTTGATATTTACATCATTTTAGTATATTGATTTCATTAGTACATGTGTTTTGAATAAAAAATAAAATAAAATTAGACTCTATATAGGTTTGTAGACGTCGAAATTAAACCAAGCAGAATAGTCTAAATACTAGTGAGTCATGTGGCTTTCGATGCCTAAATTAGACTAATATGATAAAAAAAAAGGAACCGTAGTTTCTAGGTTTGAGGAGTGTACTTTTTTTTGTCTTTCTTTGACTTTTTATAGAGAAGTCATACACGACATTTTCTTTTCATGGACGGATTAAAAGTCTTTTGGGCTAGAAAACACTAAGTAGTAAGGTCAAATTGGGCCTATTTTTCTATGGAGAAGCGCCCGACTCTTCTTGGGCCTAGAGTTAGGTGGTGCCCATCTCAAACTTGGGATCCAACTAGGCTTGCTCGCACTCAGGCTTGGGGTCGGGTCAAGTCTGACCCCTCCCGACTTAGGTCAAGTTAAGTTCGAATCTATATGAGTTTGGAGTCGAACTAGTCAACTTTTATCATTTCATAACCTGTCGGTCTTCATTCTTTTTGGGTTTGGGTTGTCTCCTCTTTAACTCGAGGGATTTTGGGTGGCCTCTTTAAATTTAGGGGAAATTTTCCATATAAAAAGTTTTTTTTTATTAACTTTATCTATAAATTTTAAAAATATGTTTATCTCGCTTCACTCGATTTAAATTATTATTATTATTGAACTAATTTTGATATAAATTAAACGAAAGAATTGGTGGTTTGATGATTTAATTGTTCGATGAAAATTTAATTTAACACCATAATTATACGTGTGATATGTGGAATCGATATTATAATAAAAAAAAAAATTGATATGAATTAATTTTTTGTTTATTATATAAACAAATTTGATGTGAATGTGTAATGGAAAATTTAATAGTCTGATGAATGGTTTCTAGAACAGTGGTCTTCTCTCTTTCCAAAAACAAACACAACCTGTCGGCTGTTTGCAAGAAATTTCCTTCAATCCAGATTACAATCCAAAAACCCAACTTCAAAAATTCCATAATTAAACTCCAGATTACAGAAGAACATTCATGAATTTCAATGAAGAATTTCTTCACAAGATCTTCTCGCCTTCTTCTGAAACCGACCCTCCAACCATCAATCCCCAAAATTTTCAAAACATTATTGAAATCTGGATTCATCATTTTCACGCAATCTTCCAACAGAGTAGCCGCTAATTAGCCCTTTTCAAAGGAAAATAAACCCACCCCATTAATTTAATACCATTCATTTGTTCATCTTGTTTGATTAGATGCATTTTCCTAACCAAAAGAGAGAGAAACAAAGAACGGGGGTTGGTGTCAAATTTATGCTTCAAAAGAAGGGTTAAGTAATGGGTTTTAGGTCTATCAACTGGTGGTTAAGGTTTGAAGAATCCTTTTAAGCAACCAACCACCATCTTCTTCTTTGTTCCTTTTGTTTTAAGACTTTTATTTATTTATTTATTTTTTTTTCTCTGTTTGTAGCTTTTTTCACACGTGAGAGAAGAAGCCATTGAATGATTGGGATTGACGATGACTTTTCCTCTTACTTTTTTAACCCATATAAAATATTTCTATCTTGTTTGGTGCTCTTGTTATTATATACTCCTTTTCTTTCATGTCTTTTTGATTATTTATTGCTTTTTTGTCGAGTTGGTGTTGGAGTCGTTGTTCCCATTATGAGGATGAGAGAACAAATGAAGCTGTGTTCTTCTTTTTTCTTTGGGGGTTTATTTTATTTTTTGTAGTTATTGATTGATTATATTAATGGGGTTTCTTCAAATCTCTTGGGATATGTGATTTGTCTCCATTTTGGGAATTTGGGTGTTCTCGATTCTTGTTTTTTCCTTGACCCACTTTTGATTTTGGGAATTTGAGAATTTGGGTGTTCTTGATTCTTGTTTCTCTCTTTAACACACTTTTGATTTTGGGATTTTGGGAACTTTCTGATTCTATTGCCTCTTTTGTTATTTAATCAGTTTCATGCTTTTTTTCTTTTGATCATCTTGTTGATTGGCTTATGATCTTTGGTAGATTAAGAACTGTTTGTCTTGTCTTCTTTAGCTGCTAAAGTCTTTGAGGACTTTCTGATGACATATTTTCCTAGTTTAAGCAATCAAAGAGACTCCATGTTAGGTGATCAGAAGCTTGGTTCTTCTTGTCAAGAACAGCCCCTCTGTTCTGGGAATTTGATGATGTTTATGAATCATCAAGATCCTTCTTGCAGAGATTATTCTGAAATTTTTTCTGGGGTTTCTTCAAATTATGTTGAATCTGTTGGAGATAGAAGGAATGATGAATTGGCTTTTATTCCACCAGTTGTGGGAATTTTAGATGATACAAATTTTCAATGTCAGGGTGTTTCACTCAGCCTTTCCACACACTCTCCTTCCGTTGTTTCATTGCCTTCATTTCCTCCTCAATATCAGACCCCTACCTTGGCTTCTTCATTCATCAATGCACCTCCTTCGATCTTCGATAGGAGGCCGAATCTGAAACCACGTATGTCTGATGTGAAAAATGGCATGTATATGGCGTTGTCGAATTCGATATACATCGAAGCTGCACAGCAGTTGCTCGACCAAATGGTTAGTGTCCGGGAAGCTTTGAAGGAGCTGAAGTCTAAGAAACTCAATAGTTCCAATGGTTTAGGGGTTGATTCCTGCAGAGATAATGATGGGGGATCTAATGATCTGACTGGGGAGATGTGTTCCGATGCGAGGGAGTCATCGATCGCCAATTCGTCTGGTGATCTATCGCCTACCGAACGACAGGACTTGAAGAACAAAAACTCAAGGCTTTTGACCTTGTTGGGTGAGGTAAGCCAACAGCTTCTTGATGTTATGATATCAGTGTTTGTGTTTATTTATTTTTCAATTTGTTTATGCTTGTTGGATGTTTTTGTTACATCTCTTTACATGATGATCTTACCTATTGCTTCTATAAAAACTGGCTGACATTGTAGAAGTTGCTATCTTTCTTTTATCAGCTGTTGCGGATTGTTTAATTTTCTGGGCATATTGTTTGGTGTGTTGCAGTTTAAATCCAACTAGTTTCTTACATGGGTCGATGGTTACGTCAAACATTTTGCAGGTGGATCGAAGATACAAGCAATATTACCAGCAGCTGCAATTTTTGGCATCGTCTTTTGACATGGTAGCAGGCCGGGGAGCTGCAGAGTTCTACACTGCACTTGCACATCGGACTATTTCATGCCACTTTCGCCGTTTGCGCGATGCAATCAATGCACAGATTGAGGTCACCAGGAGAAACTTAGGGGAGCAAGATGCTTCACATCCTGGCCATGAGGGTATTCCTCGTCTCCGTTTTATCGACCAGCAGCTCAGGCAACAGAGGGCCCTTCAGCAGCTCGGTGTCATGCCACATAGTTGGAGGCCTCAACGAGGGCTTCCAGAAAGCTCTGTGTCGATTCTTCGTGCTTGGCTGTTTGAACACTTCCTCCATCCGTAAGGCCTCTGAACTACTTGTACATATTCTCAACATTTGGATTAGTCATATTTACCAAGTCCTTACTGTTCCATTTGTTTTCGCTAATGTCATAGATATCCCAAGGATTCAGAGAAACTTAAGCTAGCAAGACAAACTGGCCTGACCAGAAACCAAGTAATGTCTTTAATCCTCAACCAAAAACTCAATTTTTCGCCATGTTTGCAGATTCGAACAATATCTGCATTTACATTTTTGTTACATTCTTTTCGTTTCGTTTAGGTTGCGAACTGGTTTATAAATGCACGTGTTCGGCTATGGAAACCAATGGTCGAGGAGATGTACAAAGAAGAATTCGGAGACTCCAGCATGGACATCAAATCCTCACCCGAAAATGCAGCCAAAGCATCATGGAACAATTCACTATTCTACGAAGACAGAGGACTAGACAAGTTGCACGACAGCACGAAGTCTGCAGCAAATAACAGCGAGCGAATACTCTACCGCCCGTGCTCTACCAACGACATGATGAAGTCGAGTAACTTCTCGGTTGGGGGAGATGTTTCACTTGCACTTGAATTGAAGCATTGTGAAGGTGATGAATTTGGCATGTTTGGAAGTAACAATAGAATGGTTGGTTCTGTGGAGCTTGAGGCACAAGATTTTCCATCTTTGGAAGAAAGACATCATCAATGCAGGCTCACAAATTCAAATATGTTGCATGATTTTGTAGTTTGAAGCTTTGATCTTCTTCATGGAAGAAGATAAAATTTTAATACACATGTATATAAAGGATCTATGATGCATACTTGTACTTTAAAAGGTATAGATTTTGTTGGGAAATTGTGGATATACTTGCTAATAAGTGGAAATTGTTTGGATTTTCCAAATAAGGGGGTTGTAATGTAAAACTTGAATTTAAGCTTTTACACTAATACAAAGTAAATGTAATTTTTTAATTCTTATCTTACTAACTATTATACATGTTTCATTCAAGCTTTTTTCCTTTTTTCAGAATTTTGAAAATCATGTTGATTAAGTACTCTAATCATTATATAATTTCATTGTAGGACCAAGATGAACTGTAGGAGAATTGTTTTTGTATAGGAATATGTTATATAGTTCAAGGCAAAGCCAAGGGAGTATGTTATGAAACTTGAGATTATGTAAAATGTGGATGGTTTGTGAGCTTCTAATTTATTAAGTTTAATATGTAGAATAAAAATTAGACTTTCTAAATTTGTATGTATATAATTGTGTAGCACGTATTTATGACGTTATGAGATTAACAAATTCATAACTTGAAATATAAGCAATCTCACATACTAAATATACATGCATAGTTTTTTCCAATTTTTAGTTTTATGTTTATGATTCAATTAAAAAAATGATTTTTTCCTTATTTTTATTAAAAAGAAAAAGAAAAAGATTAGAAATTTAGAATAAAGTTCATTTAGTTTTAAAAATTTGCAACAAAGAATGAAAAATTACCACTTTCAAAATTGTAAATTTTTTTTTATGATCAAGACGTAACTTTGCTCTCCTAATATTTGAGATACTTTTTACTCGTTTTTAGAAAACGATATTGAGATATATTGGAAGAGCAAAGAAAAAATTAGAAGATTTAAAACCTCGAAGAAAGCATTACCTTTATACCTCAAGCATTCGACCGAGAACCTATGGGTCGTAAATTTCAAAATTCTTAATTAAACTTTCAAACTTCATAAACAAACTCAAACATTTTATATAAAACCAACCAAAAATATATAACCAATTAGAACACAGCTTATTTAATAAAAGTACTTTCGATAGAGTTGTTAAACCACATAAAAAAGAAAAGAAAAAAAAAAATCATGAATTGTGAGTTGGGAATTTAGGCTTGACTAAAATAAAGTAAATAGATAAAAAAATTTTGGTAATAATTTTTCTCACAAATACATTCCAGTTTTGCCCTGGATCTATCTCAATCTCATTCTCCCAAATCAATCACTAAACTTATACTAAACTGGTCTGCACATGGCCATGGCGGAGCCATTATTCTTTGGAGTTTTCTCACTTCTTCTTCTTCTTCTTCTTCATCACTAATTTCACTTCACTGCACTCTTGTGGCGAATCGGAGCCATGATATATCTTCCTTCCACCTCTTAAATTCATCAGATTCGTCGTTCCCAATTCACTAGGTTTCCATTTCACTCACCTTCAATTTATGGGGTTCTTTCCCCTTTTGCAAGATTTTCAAAATTTCACTCCATTTTCCCACCCACTTGTGCAAATTTGTTCTGTCATTCGTGGGTTTTCGTTAAATTACGATTAGCTTATGTGGGTCGAATCCAATTCCCACCGTCTCGATCAATCTCGCGCGATACGGATGATGAAACGCCCGTTTTTTACTGTTTCAATGGCGAAGAAGCGATGGCCGTTGATGATCTTGGCATTGGTTTCCATTTCCACAGCAATGGTTTTCTTCATGAGGAATGGCTTCGATTCGTGTAGCGGTGGTGGGAATCGACGGTTTGTGGAAGAAAGTGGTATCGATTCGCAGATTCGATCCTCTCAAATCGAGAAGAAAGCTCCGAATCCTCTTGATTTTATGAAGTCGAAGCTCGTTCTTTTGGTTTCACATGAACTCTCTCTTTCTGGTATTATTGGAATCGACTATTGCAGCTGGGAGGATTTTTTTGTTTTTTTGGTTTTTATGTATAGGAATTTGACTAATGGGTTTTAGTTTTGGTGCAGGTGGGCCTTTACTACTCATGGAGCTTGCTTTTTTGTTGAGAGGTGTAGGAACTCAGGTTGTTTGGATCACTAATCAAAAGCCGTCGGAGCAGGATGAAGTTGTCTACAGTTTGGAACGCAAGATGTTAGATCGAGGAGTGCAGGTTACATTCAATTTTTGGAATTTTTCTGGACTTGATCTTGAATAAAGCTGTGTTCAATCAACAAAAATGATTCTCAATGTTATTCTTGCAACATTGTTTTTATTTTTTTTTGTTTTTATATCTGCACTGTCCGAGATTGCTTATGTGCACTCGACTATTGTCACATGTCATACTGACTCACTCTACAACATTTAGAAATTTATAGGAAATTAATTCTTAAGTAGGTGATCGCCGTGAATTGAACTCGTCATCTCTTAGTTACTTAAGATACTTTTTACTACTAGGCCACTCCATGTTGGTTTCTTGTAACATTTTTGACCTAAGAATGTTTGGGGTTTGTCAGTAATGCTATACAAATCGAGGTTAATTTATCAAAAGGTTGTCTCAGGGACTATTGGGGTCATAGTGCATATTGTAATCATGTGATAGTTTTGATAGTTTTAGAGTAATTTTTTTTTATGTGTTAATACTTGACGTGTTTTAAAATTACATTTGAGGACTGAAATTTGCTGATAGGTTTGATAGGAATGATATAGTTTTAGGTTCCATAATTAGCTACTAAGCTAAGGCAAAGTCATGGATGACCTTGAACATATATCACCGTTAATGATCCAGTAATTAATGTTGTAGCTACTTAGGTAAAATTAGTAGGATAGTAGAAAATTGTTCATGTAACCTTGTTCTATGGTTGATAGTATTATGTCTCTTCTTTAAAGGATTGCTCACTTGTCTTTTGTCATATTATTGGTGACTGAGAGTGATATTTTTACTGTCAAGGTTTTGTCTGCTAAGGGACAAGAAGCTATTGACACTGCTCTAAAAGCTCATTTGGTTGTTCTAAATACTGCTGTTGCTGGAAAATGGTTGGATGCTGTTCTCAAGGAGAATGTTCCCCGTGTTCTTCCCAAGGTTCTGTGGTGGATCCATGAGATGCGAGGGAACTATTTCAAAGTTGAGTATGTGAAGCATCTCCCATTTGTTGCAGGTGCGATGATTGATTCGCATACAACTGCAGAATACTGGCAAAACAGAACACGGGAACGATTAGGGTATGAATTCAATATTGATATGAGAATTTTCCATCATATGTAGCTGTAGCTGATGCTTTTCACTTGTGTAATCGTAAGCTAGCTAGGGGCTATCTCCTTTCTGTTTTATCCACTCCACATCTTAATTTATTTCTAAAATATGAATGTTCTTATGGCAATCTTTTTATTTGATCTCAAAGTCTCCAAGGACTAGTGGACTGCTAGTCAATCTTTTTTCACTGGCCAATTTCAAAGTTACCCTAGTTGTAAAGGAAATTTTAACAATGGTGATTTAAGAGCCAACTATTACATATCTACACATTTTAAAATCTGAATAACTTCCTTGTGGATATGGCGTATAGAGGCACATGTGTTTGTTTAAAAACCTAGTGCAAGTCATAATCAAATCTCATATGATCTTCTTCTATTTCCCTCATACGATGTGTTTACTTGAAGTATATTGATTGTTTTGAAATTGCATCTTGTATGCTCTCCTAAATCTTTTGGCCATATTCTAAAAATTTCTGTGTTTTCCAGTATTAAAATGCCTGAAACATATGCCGTGCATCTTGGAAATAGTAAAGACCTCATGGAAGTGGCTGAAAACAATGTAGCCAAGAGGGTTCTTCGAGAACATATTCGTGAGTCGCTTGGAGTTCGGAATGAAGATATTCTGTTTGCAATTATAAATAGTAAGCTCAAATTCCTGATGATAAACTCTTGCAAAGTTAGTTTGTTCCACGATATGTTACTGTTTTATTTTGTTTTTTTTGGGTGGGTGGGGCGAGCTGGTTCTGGTAGTTCACTATACCATTTCCTCAATTTCAATTCCTATAGTTTATCTGGGTTCTGTGCTTCAATGCTCTCTAGACGAGTAATAAAACCGCTATATTTGAATAAAGTGTTATTTTTCTGAAATTTAAAGTTGCAGGGAATTCATACAAATTTTTGTTAGCTATTGAAAAAGAAAATTGTGTTGCTAGTCCCCGGTTATTGGAATATAGAATTTTCTTTTCTTAAGCATAATAGGACTCTCTCCTGTGTATGGAATTGCCTCTGTTGACTAATTTGTCTTATCCTGGGAAACTTTTTTGCTCCACCTCCAACAATGAAATAGAATAACACATGCAATTTGATCTCTATTTTACTTGATTTCCAATGAAATATGTTAATGTGAAGTGTATTGCAACGCGGTCTATATGATATCAGGTGTTTCACGCGGGAAAGGACAGGATTTATTTCTCAGAGCCTTTCATCAAAGTCTGCAAATGATCCAAGAGAAAAAACTACGGGTACCGAGGATACATGCAGTTGTAGTTGGCAGTGACATGAGTGCTCAGACAAAGTTTGAAACAGAACTGCGCAACTTTGTAAATGAGAATAAAATTCAGGATCGTGTTCATTTTGTCAACAAAACCCTGTCTGTGACTCCTTATCTAGCTTCTATCGATGTTCTTGTTCAAAACTCCCAGGTACTATAACTGTTTAACATGTTTTTCGGAGACTTTTCGAGATTATTTGTTTATGATTCTTTTAGTTTCATTTGCTTGTCATTTCTTGGCTGGATGTGGATGGTAAATTACAAAAATGTAGTATTTTGTCCGTCATTACTTTATCCATTTGTTGCTCTTTTTATCTTTCTTTTTCCACCGACCCTTGCTTTTGTAAACCTTCCATATTGCACCAAACGTCAGTTTTCAAAAAAGTTTTTAAAGTTCATTCTTTAAGTGTTTTTTTTTTATAACCGATAATCAGAGCTTTGCTCCACTTTATACTTGGGGCACTTGCACCGGTCCCTCGGTTCAAAAAACTAAGTTCACTCATGGATTTTGATCTTAAGACTGGTAGGCTTCCAGTTAATGAAAAGCCTCCAATATTGATTACTTATTCAAGAAGGAAGAAGAAGACTCCTCGTATTTTGG
>JBBMKA010000002.1:4540228-4550821 GCA_037833695.1 Sechiopsis laciniata | reverse complement strand
GATAGAGTTGAGTTGGATTATAATTTTAGAGTTTACTTTGGGTTGAGTTAGTTTTGAATTGGTCATTTTTTAGCTTGGCTCAACCTCATACGTAACTGATTGGGTTGATGGATTAATCATTCCACAAATTCGAATTGGTCTAAGAAAATTCCCTAACCCAACCTGGACTAACTCTTAAAAACCCGATTTTAAGTTGTCTTCTTTGGCTACTATACATTTAATGGCTATTTTAGTTTTTGTATTTTCAACTTTCATCTATTTTGGTCTGCCATTTTTATCTTTGTGAAAATGTAGTTTGAATCTAGTTTTACACAAAAGTTGTGAAAAGTAAAAAACTTTAACATTAAAAGAAAATAGAATATTTAAAACCATGAATATTAAAATGGAATAAGACCAGAGCTGTTTCAAAAAAAATTGGAAAAATAGCACATGTTTGAGATACATGTCAATAAATCTCTGAAAATAAGAAGAAGAATCACTCAAATATTGATTTCAAAAAAAAGAATCACGTGTTTGTGACCATTAAATCTCTAAACTTTCAATTTGATTAATCACCTCTAAGATTTTTTCTTTTTTTTGAAACTAATCACCTCTAAGATTGAATTTAATTAATTGTTACAAACACTAAATGGTTTGGGCAATTTCCCAAAAAAAAAAAAATAATAATAAATTTAAATCAATATTTTTGTAAGATATTTTAAAATGGGAATTTTATAGATAACTTCAAGAGTTCAAGGGTGTTTCATAACAGCAATGAATGAAACCCATGTTTGGTAAAAGTTGTATATTTAGAATCTCTTAAACCAATTTTGTTTCTTTTATTGGCATAAGGCAACACAAATGAAGATCTTCGCATTAATTTGACAAAAACGGAATTGCATTAAATAAAAATAAGAATCATTACAAAAATATTCTATTAAGATACAAAATTTAAAAAAAAAAGATCTGATTTTACGATAGGTAAGATAATAGAAATCTATAAAATATAATAAAACGAAACGAAACGAAAAGGAATGGTATAAAAGGAGAGGTGATAAAGAAATAAGGGTCATAATATGAATTGAATTGATATAGTAGAGTTTAAAAAGAGAGGAATATGTATGTGACAAGGGGTCTTAGAAACAGAAACCTTGAGGCTAAGGCCGCTAATAATAATAATAATAATAATGATTCGAAATTATGGACATGGTTGTTTGGAAATAATACAAATTTTAAGAAGAAGCGTTTGGAATTGCCACCATTCCCTCGAAACAAGTTACTCGAACTTTGGGCTTCCACTTTCTGGTTCAACTCGTTACTTACACGCAATGCTTATTCCCGTTCCCAATAACCCTTCCGCTTCCAATCACTATTATGTCATCGAATCTCGAGGCACCAACAAAGGGTACGTACCTTCTACCTCATTTTGTATTACAATTTCTAAAATAATTCATGCACATGATATCTATTAATCATACTACTCAATGATAGAAAGAGTCTAGAATTAGTCTGTCACTAATCTATTTCTATCCACTAGTGATAGAACTCTATCACTCATTGAATCTAAATTAAATTCTATGGTGATATAATTTAATTTAGATTTTTTGTAAATTAATTTTGATTTTGTGCTATAAATAGAAATATTTTATCATTTTTTATTATACATGTAAAATCTCCTATTTTCATTTCAATTTTTGAGTTTTTTGTTTTCTTTTTAACTACCCAAAAACAATATTATCCATAAAAAATTAATAAATTATAGTGTTTTTGTATTATGTTTCATTTCAAATTGATTATTCCAACCAATCTTAATATCAATATATTTTAGTTTTTTAGTATTTAGACACTCAATTTGGTATAGTTTTGTATCAATTATTTTACAAAAAAAACTGAATGAACTAATATAATTAATTTATATTAAATATATCACATGAAATGATGCAATATTAATCTAGAAAACCAAATTGATAGAATTTGTGGAAGCAGGCAAGCATACATAAGTTTAGGCGAGGAGGACACTATGAACTGCTGTTGCTTCGTCGTTCCCAACAAAGCTCCACAAATCTTGGATCGGAAAAACCCTTATCAACAATTTAAAATCAGCAACTTTAAAAACTGGTTGGACCCCCATACTTTTGTGTCAAAGTCTGTGGCTCCTGATGGATATCCTCCACATTTCCTAAGACATAAGGGTTGGAAAGCTTATACCAACACTCTCAAGAACTTCAAGCTCACGCGAGCACTCGGCCTCGACGCCGCCCTACGAGCCTCCCTTCCAAAGCTCAACTCCAACAAGCCAGTGGTGGTTGGGAAATGGTACTGCCCTTTCGTCTTCATTCGAGATGGCCGGGTAGTTTCTGCTCAGATGGAAAACTCGCCCTATTACTAAATGACCCTCCAACAGAATTGGGAACGAATATATGGAGGGGAACCAACTGGGAAGAGTAATGGCGTGGTGGTGGATGTTTGTGTTAAGAGACAGGCGGTTTTAGTTAGAGGGTCGGCGGTGCAGAGGAGGGTGGTGGCCGACGGGGTAATGTGGTTCGGTACGACGGATGTGGGGCTTAGCATGGCGATTGTGGAGAGGGTGAAATGGGAGAAGGAGAGAGGTGGGTTTAAATGGAGGGAAAGTTATGAGAAGGAGGAAGAAAGGGTTGTGAGAAAAGAGGAGTTTGAAGAAGAGTGGACAAGAGATTTGAGTGTTATATATTAGTTGAAAAGTTTGTGCTTAAGAGAATGGATGAGACTGTGGTTCTTGCTTGGGAATTTAGGCACACTCATCAAATTAAAACCAAATGGGAATGACACAATCTTGGAAGATTCCAAGATATAATATATTATTAGCTAGGGTTCACAATAAAATCTTGTAATGCAAGCAAGACTGCCATGCATATTATCTTTTTTGATTCTTTGTTACTTCTGTTGGATAGATTTCTTTTTGAAGTTGATTTGGAGATTGAATTATAGTACTTGTATTGGGGTGATATATTTACCCATGGAAATTCTCGATTTATATGTTATCTTTGTGTTTGTTTACTTGCTTAGAAAAATAATTCAATTTACATGGTCTCAATTCAACGTATTATTATTGAATTGACAAGGGTAATTTGTCCATTTTTAAATTCAACAATAATTGGGTGATTGGAGGATTGAACCCGTAATTTCATGGTTATCGAATCATACAATATGTCATCAGAGCTCTCTTTCTTTTCGTTGAAGAGGCCTGATACAAAATTTTTAATTGCAATACTCATCAAATTTTAGGGGAGACTGATTGATCAAATTAAAGTTTAGAGGGTTTAATTTATTACAATCACTATGTGGTTTGTGTAATTTCTTTTTTTTTTTAAAAAAAACCCCTTTAGTTCATAAATTTGAGGTGTAGTGTCCATTTCATCTTTAGATTTCAACAACGCTTTTATCCAAACATTTAAAAATGTTTAATTTCAGTCCATGACATTTAAAATAAAAAATCATTAGGTATATGAGGTAATACCTGCTTTGATAACAACTAGACTAATATTATTAAATTTCAAAAAATAAATTTATAAAATAAAATAGGAATAAACCTAGAAACTAAAATTGTATTTTTTCCTATTGAAAAGAACAAGAGGGGGGAAAACCCGGTTCATACGGACCGTTTTGAGGTCCATGTGAAGGATTGTTTGAAATACGAGCATTTACGACCAGATCCGTTCTTGTGGGCAGTGAGGAAGAAGAGTTTTGGTGGATCTGAAATGTTTGTTGTCTCAGTAAAGCCATTTTTGAGCGTTGTTGTTGTTGTTGCCGGTCTTTGTTTGTTCTTGGCGGTGCTTCTCTTGTCGCCGCCCTCTTCGCTTTTCTCCGCCACTTCGTTCTCATCTACTCATCCACGGTAGGCTTTACTTTCATTCTTCCATTATGTTTCTGTTCTCACTAAACGATTCCATGATCATGAATCCGAAATTTGAAATTAAAATTAATAATGACTCGATTTGCCGTTCGTTTCCTGTCCCCGAAATATTATCGAAACTACTGCTTGAAATTGCATCTAGGTTTTTTTTTTTTTCATCTTTTGATTACTTTGTTCTATGTGATTGCATTGAGAATGGAGAAATCTGAAGGAAATTGGAAACTTGATTGGAATTGCACCAGATGAAGTTAAATTAAGTTTTTTTCCTTTCCTTAGATCTAATGGTAAGTTTTTCCTTCTCTGCCGATCCTGCAAAAATGGGTTCCGATGTGATAAGGTTTCTGCGAAGAGTGAGGTGCTGGGAATATCGCCAGCACCCTTCAATCGTTCGTGTTACGCATTTCTTTAGTCCTGATAAGGCGCTTCGATCGGGTTACCTTACAAAACTTAATCTTTGTGATTTGCTCAGTTGCTTGGTTGTTAAAAAGAAACTTCAGTTCTTCCAAGTTTTGTTGAATTTTACTGTTAGCCAAGCTGGTTATTGGAGTGTTTCATGAGGATGCATTTTTTTGTTATTTTCTTGAGAAAACTTTGTGAAATCGAAAATGTAATTGGTAGTTTTAGCTGAAAGAATTGGAGTAGTTCTTCTAAACGACAGATGATTAAATTGATTCAATTTCAATTGCAGTGGCTACACGGATATATGGAGTGTTCGAAGGCTAGCAGAGTGGAGGCCTTGCAAGTGGTGGCTTCAAGGTCACCTACCTGGTAAACTGATCTGATTTTATAGTGACAACTTTTCATTTACTTTCATGTTCTTTTCTCTCTTTTCATTAATTGGTAAACTATTACCTTTGGACGAATTGTGATGATTTGGGTTCTAGGAAATGCTTCAGTAGGATTTCAGCAGAAGAAATACATGGTATACAATATAAAAAATTTTATGAACTTTATGTTGTTCTAGAGAAATGGTTAGAGTATAACGAGAATTGTGAGGGGTTTCTGATAAGTTTTGATAGTCTGAGTCAGTTTTAATTGGCTTTCATTGCAGACATTTGGATTGGTTATTTTGTTGAAATGCTGCAGCTCTGCCCGCTGATAGCAATGGATATATACGCGTGGATTGCTATGGAGGGCTCAATCAGATGAGGAGAGATGTAATATTCAATGAGTTTTTCGTATTTGTAATTTACTTTGCTTATTTCTTGGTTAAAGCTTTCTAGCTAAAAGCTGTTGTTCTTTATCATGTGCAGTTGTGTGATGGAGTTGGTGTTGCACGCCTGTTGAACGCAACCCTTGTTCTGCCAAAATTTGAAGTGGCTGCATATTGGAATGAATCAAGGTAGTTAATGACATATCTTTTCACTTACCTTCTATTTCTATTTTGTGCATTGACCTACCTGCAACTCTTTATTCACAAATTCATGGTAAATCTATTTAGCTTGGCCTTTGCAATTTTGCATTATGATGTTATCTAACTAGTTCATTTACTGACTTCTGGGTGTCCTCTAATGTACTCAAGTACATTATCCATCCACTAAAAAAGTTTTGATATGCTGCTAGTATATGGTTAAACCTCGGTATTTTTTCAGTGGTTTTGCAGATGTATTTGATGTTGACTATTTCGTTAGTCAGATGAATGGTTATGTAAAAGTTGTCAAAGAGTTGCCACCAGAGTTTGCATCCAAAGAACCTCATCATGTGGATTGTAGCAAACGCAAAGGACAGTTCGACTATATTGAAAGTGTCCTTCCTTCCCTGTTGGAACATCATTATATTTCAATAACTCCAGCAATGAGCCAGAGAAGGGACAGGTATTTCAGAATTGTAATATTCTTGCTTTGCATTTTAAAAATATTTTCCTTAAAAAAAAACTTAACAGGTATCCTCAGTATGCCAAAGCTGCCCTTTGTCAAGCTTGTTACAATGCTTTGCGCCTCGCTAAACCTGTGGAGCAGAAAGCCAAGGAGCTTCTGGAAGCCATACCAAAACCCTTTCTGTCTCTCCATCTTCGTTTTGAGCCAGATATGGTGGCTTACAGCCAATGTGAATATCAAGGACTTTCTCCCGCTTCTCTCGAAGCGATTGAGGCCGCTCGGGTAGATAGAAAGCCATGGACTGGAGAGTTGGCTAAAATATGGAGAAAGCGAGGGAAATGTCCTCTTACCCCTAGTGAAACGGCCCTCATATTTCAAGCACTCCATATTCCAACTAATACAAATATTTACTTGGCTGCTGGAGATGG
The DNA here is from genome assembly GCA_037833695.1 of Sechiopsis laciniata. Lineage (NCBI taxonomy): Eukaryota > Viridiplantae > Streptophyta > Magnoliopsida > Cucurbitales > Cucurbitaceae > Sechiopsis > Sechiopsis laciniata. The sequence continues at coordinate 4,544,705 of JBBMKA010000002.1, read as the reverse complement.
TTTGATGGAAATGGAAGGCTTTACATCAGTTTATACCAACGTAGTAACCAAGTCGAGTTTCCTCAGTAGCGACGATTTCGCAAGCATGCACGGGAACACAAAAGCTGCACTGGATTATTATGTGTCTCTAAACAGTGATTCATATGTAGCCACATTCTTTGGCAATATGGACAAGATGGTTGCGGCAATGCGAGCATTCAACAGAAAGCAGAAGACATTGGTTGTAAGTAGACGAGCTTTTGCCGAGTTCACGTACAAGGGACTGAAAGGGAAGGAACTGAAGCAAGCTTTGTGGAAGGCTCATAAAGATGATTTTGTCATGGGCAGAGGATCTGCATTGTCCGACTGCTTTTGTGAGTTCAAACTATGATTCAAGAAACTTGGATTTGTCATTCTTGTATGTAACCATTTTCCTTCTTTACTGTCTTCATCTTCATTCAGGTTTTTTTGTCTCTTTCAAGTTGTTTAGTTAATCAACAATCTTCAAATGTTGAGTACTTGCTGTTCCAAATTTTAGCCCCTTCATGCTAAAGCTGAAAGTTTCAACTTCATCCTTAACGGTACCAATTGTAACCCATCTTTTGGTAGAATACACGTGGATCGCTTTTATTACAAATGTTGAACAAGCATATGTAATTGCTGTATTGCATAACTAGTGGAATTTCTATGTTATTTTCACTATATTTTCATTCTTCATGGTTAGCCATATTTACGTTTTGATTTAATTAGTGATTCAACATATATCAAATCAGGAAGTGTTGAGTTCAGATTCTTGTCAAATCAATAAATTGGAATTTTTTTTTTTTTTTTTCAATTATCAAGCCTACAAGTGATGGAAGTATTTGATTGATATAATTAAATTTACCATAATTTTTCAATTTAAGTGAATATTTGAGTTGATTGATAATTTAATATAATTCAAGTGGCTGTGATGATATATTATTATTCAGTAACACCGTCGATTAAGTTCGGTAGCTGAAGTATGTGCTTGCTATTGTCACTAGAAGCCTTCTTTTTTTTTTTTTCTTTTTAAGACAGATTTAAATCTTGTAAATGTTGTTAATCGGATTTGAAATCAAAAGTTGTAAGGTGATAGATAGATAAAAAAGAAAGAAGGGACAATCTTGAGGTGATTTATTATATGGAATTTGGCCGTTGTTTCTCCAGGAGATTGTGAAAACCAAGATAATAAGCTAATTTGCTGGTACTGATTCTCATAAACTCCACTCTACTGTTATTGACCAAAATCGTCGCTTCTATTCGGTCTGGTCTCAATCCTTTGAAGTTATCACAAGCAAACCCAATGCACCAATGAGGATATACTGCAAGTAAGAAACAACATGGATAACTTTAATATTGACAACAAAACTTTAAGAAACAGGACTGTTAGATATGGATGTTTTTGTTTATTTAAGAAACCAAGCTTTCGTTGGGGAGATTTTTTTGCAGACCTTGATAATTGGCTTCTCAGTCATGACTATAGTCACCCATCCGACGTAGGGTAAGAACCTGAAAATCATTCATAAGAAAAATTTGTTTTCTTAGTCAACCAACTCACATTTGTCGAATACAAAAAACTTCATTAATTAAGGAAGTCAAATTATATGCATAGCCACATCATCAAAAGCCACACTACACACTTTTAAGCCAAAAAATCACCCACATACATCCTCACTTCTTCCTCGCCAAGTTGTAATTAAAAGTCCTGGCCGTGTGCCTTGCGCGCACCTGGACTATTTTCACGAAACATATGCCGGAGTCTACATCATTTAGATGTCAAAGAAACCAATAAGAAATTATTCCTAATTAAGTGGCTGCCATGAATTGAACCTTTCAAATCTTACTTTCCTAAGACCCTCTAGACCACTAAGTCAGTCCATAATGGCTACCAAGTTGTAATTAAAAGTAGACAGTCCATTGTTTCTATGCTATAAAATCACTAGGGAACGAGCATGTCAATTAATGGTTATTAAATGGCGTCTTAGTGATTACGAGAAGAGGCATGCCTATTATGCAGAAAATAAGGACTGCAAAAAAAATTTACCCGACAGCTCTGCCCATGATGTGGTGCCGTCGAAGCCATTGCTGACCTTGCGCATACAAGAGTCTGTCATCACCATAGTTGTTATCTCCTGATAAATCAACATAGAAATAAGTACTATAGACGAGCAGGAGAAGAAAGGGGAGAATTATTATTACACAACAAAAGATCAATATGAATCATGATATCAGTTGCAAAACTATTTTAATCACAGAGGTTTCTGAGAATAAAGATTCAAATTCACAACAACTTAATTCTATATTGTCCAGCAAGCTAGCACCTTTAGTGAGAACTTCAACTTCTCCACTGTCTTCACGTTCGTGAACCTGCAAAAATCAATAACTCTGATTAATCTGATCGACCCTTATAAGATTCCTAGTTCTGACCAACAACATGACTTTGTTGACATTCCCAAAGAAACATCAAAACTAACACATTCCATAGTCCATCCTATAAAAGAGAAGAAAGCAGAAAGGATGGAACTACAATCTCGTTTCATGTCCTCGTCAAATGGCCAGAGGTTCAAATCCTCACATCCACATATTGTTGAACTCAAAATAATAAATAAAAGACGGAAAAAAAAAAATCTATAATTTGTCTTCAAGTTCACAAAGTGCACACGTCTAGAGTGTGGCATGTGGTGAAACAGATGATTCATTCTTGAATAAAATGGTCAGTCTATTGGATTCACCTTAATGACACGATGCACAATAGGAATTTCACGGCCCTGAACAAGAAAGACATCAAAAGAACACATCAGTTAAAAAATTACTTCTTTTTCCTTCTGATTGATTGCATGCTAAGACTAATGAATTTTTCAAGGTCAATAACCCTTAAAGTGATCAATATCCGATGCACATAGGAACTCTGATGAATAAACTAAAAGAAAACTTTAATGAGTACTTACATCAACATTAAAAACAACAATCTCCCCTGTACGAATAGGATCTTTGCTCATGTGCAAGAACAAAATGTCACCCTGAACACAATTCAAATTGTTCCAGTTAGATGATTTAGAAGAAAGTTAAAGAGAACATATGACAAGTATCTTCCTTTACACAAGGCTCATTATAATCCCTACACAAAGCCGTACAAAATACTTGAGAAGTAATGGAGGTTAAAAGCGAAGCTACATAAATGCAACTTCAAATCCCGTTTCCATCAGTAAACAGTCAATAATAAACCATTTATTTCTCTCCAAGCAAAATCCCTAATTGTCAAAGAATCATCTGCCTATTTTTCTAAATGTGAATGTCCAGGGTAGCTTATGCGCACCTCGACTATTTTCACGGAATATTTTATCTGACCCTACAACATTTAGTTGTCATGCCGAAACCTATAGAAATTTAATTACTAAGTAGCTAGCCACCCTAGATTGAATTCGTGCCAAACCACTAGCTCAATCTATGATGGTTAGTTCTCTGCCTTCCAAAGAACTTAGAATTCACCAAACAATTCTTTTAAAAAGGGAAAAAAGAACCTTCATTCTTAACATTGACCGCAAAACTCAATCAATAACCATAAAAACCTACACCAAATACTCGTGGATTATAAAAAAGTTATAAGAAAACTCACTCACCCTCTTGAAGCCAGGTTCCATGCTTCCAGACAAGACAACAACAACAGGAGACTCACTCCCAGTAACGCACATCAACACCTTCCATATTATAAGAGCAGATGTAACAATCAAACCTGAAACAGAAACGATTCTACTCAAATGGGTTTCTCCCAAATATTCAAACAAAGTAAAGCTAGCACGAAATTGCAAGATCATTTCATGCAGAATTCGCAAATGCGCAAAAGGTTAAGAAAGCGATTCAACTAAAACTACTTATACAATGAAATTACATGAGTTCTTGGATTAGTTTGCAACGAAATAGAAATAATTCTCAGTCGTAGGATACGGATCAAGCACGAAAATGGACAAAATTAAGCACAAAAATTGGAAGGAGAGAAAAAACGCACCAAGATTGATAGCCTGAGAAAAGAGCTGACGAATCTGGATAGATTTGATAGAATCGAGGGTTTCGCCGATAAAACCCATTGCGATTGTTTTTGCAAAGGCTTTTACAGTTTATGGGTTCTCAATACAATTCCTTTGTGATGGCTGCTCTGCTTCAAAACCCTTCGAAGACGAATGTCGGATACTCTCAATCTTTCCTTCAATCCTTCCCAAGTAAAATCTTCTTTTCTTTTTTGTTTCTTTTTTAATTTTGCTAAGGTTAAAATATTATTAAATTTTCAAGTGGATTCTTTCCCCAAAATTCAAAATAAAAATTAATTTTAATCGAAAGATTTTATAATTTATGCTAAAATGAGTTATCGAGAAATTTAATAATATAATTGAAATTGATTTCATAATTTTATTAAACAGTTTTTTTTTTAAGAATAGATTAAATTAAAAAAGTATTTACAATACTAAGTAAAAAATAAAAA
>JBBMKA010000002.1:4519471-4540128 GCA_037833695.1 Sechiopsis laciniata | reverse complement strand
AATTTTATTAAACAGTTTTTTTTTTAAGAATAGATTAAATTAAAAAAGTATTTACAATACTAAGTAAAAAATAAAAATTTAACAATTATAGTCAAGCAATATGATATAATTAACACTCATTATACAGTATTATTAATATATAATACTATATTAATACACAATAATGTATTAATAACATATAATATTGTATTAATAATATAAAATACTCAATTAATACCCTAAATTATACTGTATAATAAGTATTAATCATAGCGTATTTATTATTATGAAAGTAAATATTTTTAAATTTGCCTAGATCTGCAATTATTTTGTAAAATTGGACTATCCAACTCAATTTCTCTTTTATTAATAACAATCTCAACAGAACACACAAAAAATAAATTTTTTTAAAAATATTTTCATATTTTTATAGAAGGAATGCAAATAAGGGGAGATTAATGTTTGAAGTGAAAGGAATGATTATTGAGAATCGTCACGGGTATTTGAAATGCAAGAAAATGAACAATTACTTGTGTTTAAGGTGGAGAGAATAGTTATTGAATGTAAATATGAGAAAATGAATAGTGATCATGAAAAATATTAGTTGTCGATCAAGCATGAATTATTCTTTTTAGACCAAAATGAATAAGGATTAAGGTATATAAACTAAAATATGATTTGAACTTTTTTTTATTAAGAATACTATATCACAAATGGAGAATTTGACGTATAGTGGCATCAACCAGTTAAGGAAGTTCAAGTGAACCTTTAACGAGTTAAGTGAATGTTAACTATTGGATGTGAAGATTTAAATTTATAATCTTTTGGTCATGGACAAATGTTTATGTGGATGAGCAATTGTTTGGCGGATTGAATGGTTATTTAGGATACAAAAATGCATACATTATTTGATTAAATTTCATGGTTGATTCAAAAAAATATATTCTTAAGAAGCAATTTACTCTATTTTTGGAATCCTTTTGAAACCCATTACACTCATCAAGATTCCAAAACTAAGGCAAAACAACCCAAATTTTTATTTAACCCATTTCCTTCACTTTCTTCCCCTCCCCCATCAAACTCACAGCCAAAACAGGTAAGGGAAATATGAAACATTAACAAAATGCATCTCCACTTGTCTTGTACAATCTCTAACTTTCTTCAATTCATTACTTGAAAGTGTAAAAATTGGATCTTTATAGATTAAAAAACAGAGATCTGAAACAAAAGAATAAACCCCTCCATTTATAAACAAAAAAGTGGGTATTTTGTACATACAAATTAATTCTTCTGCTACTGCAAATGAGAAGACATTAAACTTCACATTAAAATGATTTTATGGTAATTACACTTTCAAAGAAAACAATCATTTTCTTGTAAGTTTTCAAGCGCTTCTTCAATTTGCATGAGAGAATCAAGTATCAAGTCAAGGTACTTTTGCTAATTCCCACCAAATCAGCCCATTCAGAAACTGTTCCTTTCCAATACTTGTGGATCTTTTCTGTAAAGCCTTCTTAAACCATAAGCATATCTGCAAAAAAATGGCAAAAAAGTTGACCAAAACAACTCGAGCAAGACGGGAAGTATATCGTCGCTGAATATTCAATTTCTCGTAACGGATTTGCTTACCCGGAAATCAAGAGGAGTAGAGCTATGATCAACAAAAAGTACTGATAATATGTGTGCCTGGATACACGTTTTACATCAGACCCTATAGGGATGTACTTGGGGTTAACGTATCCGAACTGCGGTCGGATTAGGAGGACGAAGCCGAGGAGAAATCCTGAAAGGAAGCCACCGATGTGCGCTGAATTGTCGACGTGAGGTACCAATCCGACTGCCAGGTTTAAGGCAACGATCAGAATCAAAGACGTCAGGGCTGCACACTGAGTTTCATTGACAAACAAATCATAATTAAGATCCCAGGTATAGTATGCAAAAATGATTTTAATTTTTTTTTTTTTTTTTTTTTTTTTTTGCTTTTGTTACCTTATTTGAATAAAGTGTCCAATTTATGATGAGCTCAGAAAGCATAGCTCCCAAAAGCCCAAAAAGTGCACCAGAAGCACCAACTGATATGGTTGGATTTTGACTTTGATTGATACTTAGAGATGAAAGTAAACTCCCACCAAATCCAGAAAGCACATACAAAGATCCTATTTTTACTACAAAAAAAAACTTAATAAGTCGTGTCCAAAGCAGCACGGATACAAACACAAGACATGAATTTCACACAAACATGGTAACAACTTACAACACATCATTTTTGAAGGTCTAAGTTACGGATACGAAAAAAACACGTTTATTAAATCGTACGCTTTTACAAGTATGTATTATTTTGTATGTAAGAATGAAACTTAATGTCAAATGGGCTTTTGAGCCCCATAAGTAAGGGTAAGATTGGATTATAAAACTCAACCTCTTTGCCGGTTATAATAATCGGTAAATTAGCATGTAACCTCTCATTTCAATATTATAATAACCATATAATCGATGTTGTAATAAAGCTCTATATTATAATAATCATTTATTGTAAAAATATGCACCATAACTATAAGTTATCATCACCTCCCCTGTTATATTAATTCACCTTTATAATAATTTAATCATCGCTCCAAATGCACCTAAATAGTTTATGCATTAACTAGGGCTTAAACAATAAGTTTGATGTATTCTTTTCTCAACTTTTTATTAATCTTGTCTATAACAAATATTGTTTGTAAGAAACATTTAATACACAATGTCAATAAGAGTAATAACTCAGTAACCATTAGTGTAGCTCATGAACCAGAAAGTCATAGATTCGAATCTATCAACCCTCAATTATTGTTAAACTAAAAAAAAACATTAAATACATATTCATGTTGTATAACCAGTACTTAACACATGCAGTGTATTTAAACTACACATGCTTGAAGGAAAATCAAATTCCTAAGAAACAATTGCAGTAAAAATGTATTGGAAGTGCTTACAAAATCCAAATTCTTGTTCGAGGCGAGTTCCTATGAAGAGAAGGCTGAGCATATTTATAAATAAATGAATAACTCCAGCGTGAAGCCATATACACGAAACCAAACGCCACACTTCCCCATCTTCCACTACTGCTTCTTTCTCCAATGCCCCATATCTTTTCAAACTGCATAAATAAATTATAAAACTAAAACAATTATCAAACAAAATTTCCTCTGTTTTTCCCCTTGTGCAAAACCCAGGAATAAATTCCAAAGATCATGTTTTTTCTTGATGGGTTGTCCGAATTCATCGAGATTTACGAAACCCGGATGCTAGTTTTTCGTGTAAACAAAAGAACTATTCGATTAGATGGATGAGTTAATCATCCGCTTTGAAACAAATTGTATGTAGAATCGTCAGCCACATTGTTCTAACTTACGTGATGATGGAAGGACCGAGGAGGGGGTTCTCCTGAATCGGTTGGAAGGAGAATCGGCCGAGCTCGGGGTAAAGAAGGCAGCGGTCGCCTCCGGTCGCGGCCGGGCAATTATTTTTATATAATGTGAAAACAAACATGGCGATAGTGGCGAGAAAAATGAGAGGCGTGAGCCATGGGAACCAGGGCTTGGGTGGAGGAGGGTAATAGCTCGGTGGGGGTGGCATCGAGAGGGGCTTTCGAACCTCATGGGACCTAGACTCGATGTCTTTCGGTGACGAACTTTTCCCCATTATGCAGCTGGGACGGCGGAGGCGATGGAGGGGAAGGAGTGCACAATAGCCTCGGCGACGACGGATGCTATTGTGCACCAGTTGTTAGAGTGGGAGAAGAAAGGAGAAATAGGCAAAGAATGGCAAAGAACGATTCTTGCTATGATGGTCGTTAAGTTAGGTACTTTTTTCTGCTAATAGGAAGTGGAAGATTACCGAACTGCCCCTTCTTATTTTATTGCCACAAAAAGAAAATCATATATAGCAATTTTTTAATTTTTTTTTCTCTTTATTTTTCTTTTCGCAACTTCTTTTGATATTTCTCTATAATTTTCTTTTCTTTTCTTTATAATCAACCAGAATGTGAGAATCAAAATGTAGTTATAAAACAAACTTAGAGATGTATTTTTTTTTTTTTTTTTTTTTAATTATGAGTTGAAAATATAATCCCATATAAAATTAAGGCTCCATGTTAACATTATTTTTTTAAAAAATAAAAGTTTTTGTTTTTCATCAAAATTTAAGGTGAATATATATTTTAACATTTTTTAAGCTGAATGTATTCATGAAACTAAATGAAATTTTAATAATTTTCATCCAACTTAACAACCATGATACTCTTTGAACATATTTTTAAAATTTACAAATATTTTTTTAAAAAATTCAAAATGTAATGATATTTATCTATATATATCTCATAATTTAAGAGTTATTTATTTATTTATAATTTGGCCTTAAAAAAATTTCATTTAGACGGCAACATTACAATTGAAACTCAATCAAAACATATCAAATCAGCCCATCATTTTTTTTAAGCTTCATGAACGAAATGTAGATTTTAAAATTAAAAATGAAGTTTTATTATTTTTAAAAATAGTTGGTGGCTTCCACACAATAGAAAAGAGGGGAATGAAGGATGAAAAGAAAATAATAAACATAAAAACAACTTAGAAATTCTCACCTTATAAACCTCCACCAAATATCATTATCAAATAATAAACATAAAAAACAACTTAGAAAATTTTCACCTTATAAACCTCCACCGAATATCACTATCAATGTCGGTTTGACTTTGTCAAATAAAAAGTTTTCTCCTTCCTTCATGATTTATTTTTTTGTGTTAATGTTTTTTTAATCAGCTAAGAAATTAAATTTAATGTAAACTTTATACTTTTTTTTAATAAACTTTATACTAGTTAAGTTAGGTTTCTTTTGTCTAATTTTTATATTGGACAAAAATTTATATAATTTAAATTCATATATATAGAGAGAGATCATAATGATATTTTAACAAAGATTTATTTTTAACATTTTAAAGTATATAATTAAAATAAATGAAATCGTATCTTAAAAAAATGATATTAAAATTAAATCTAAAGTATATAAACTAATGAGATTTATTGTTCTATTTTATAAAATATTGAGAAAAATGAGATTCAAAACTGTAATCTCATTATTAAGTTGTATAAGATGTAGTTAGAGTTGTATTCTTGTTGATTGAGAGTTATTGTTCTTTATTTGGGGGTTTCCTTTTTAAAGAATATTGTTGTAAGGTTTGTCTAGTTTTTTAATTTTTTAATGAAGTGTTTTTGATTTAAACAAAAACTAATAATCCTTAAAAAAAAAAAAAAAACTAATGGGTTTAAGTCTTTTGTATATATATATATTTTTTTTTTGAAATATTATATTTTTTTATGTAAACTTTTTTTAGTACAAATTAGGAAGATTTATAAAGAGAAAACAACCGCTCTCTTTGTAATAAAAATTAATCATGAATTTGTCCTGTACGAAATTTGAGAAATTCACATGGGGTATATTTTGAATGATTATGACTTTTTTTATATAAAAATAATATTGAATGAAATTATTATCCTCCTTGCTCAAAAAAAAAAAAAAAAAAAGAAAAGATTTTTGTCTTTTTATGTTTTTTTTTTTTTTTTGAACAATTCAGTAATGGATCTGGTCTTATAGACAATATTGATAATTATCAGTTTGGCTTAAAACGATATTTAAATAACTTTTTGTTTTAAATTTAAAAATAAAAATAAAAATAAATAAATCGTCGTTCTGCGTGGGGGAGATTGAGGAGAGCTTTGCTAGAGCTGCTTTAGCGGATCGACCATGTCTCCTTGACTTTCTCTCATTCACACACGTTCCACTAATTCCCTTTTCATTCCCAATTTCCATATTTAAATCCCCATTTTCCCCCCACCTAAACAGATCCGATCCGATCTGATCTGATCTGTTCTTCATTTCTTTCAATTTCACTACATCTCTCTGCAAATCCAGGTTCGTTTTCGCACTCATTTTCTCCCATTCTTCGCTCCGATTCATCCATCAGTTTTGTTTGTAAAGAAATCGCGCTGTGTAATGATTTGATCTGTTTGTATCGCATTTGTATTGTTTGCATTCTCCTGTTGGTTTGAGTTCGTTTGATTGTGTTTTCTGCGAATTTGGTGGACTCTTGACTGGATTTAACTTGTGTTTGGTTGTGTAGGTGATAATGGAAGGTATTTCGCTTCACGGAACGCTTCACGCCACGATTTATGAAGTCGACAAGTTGCATCATGGCGGTGGTGGATCCAACTTCTTCAGCGCGGTACGTCTCTGCACATCGATTGAATGTTCTTTTGTATTTCGGTCGATTTGTGATCTCTTTGTGTCTATTTATTTCTCTTTTACTGTGTTATTTGACTGTGAGTTTATGCCTGCTTTTTATGATCTGTGGCTGGTACTGATTTTGGAGGAAATAGGCTAATTAGAATCGCTTTGTCCTTCATAGTTATTGGTTGGATATAATGATAAAGGTCCCTTAAAAAACATATAGATTCAGAAGAATATTCTTCAATTATTCGAGAGGTTAATTCTTGCATACATTTCTCCGCCACCAAACGTTAGAAAGTTCAACTTGTAAGAAGTTATATTCTTTTCTGAACAGTTAACCGAATTTTCCTGATACAAAAATAAATTAGCCTTGGTGTCTGCTTGTTTCATTGTTCTATTGTCACTGTTTGGATCTTTTCTGCATACCGTACCTTCAAAGCTACAACTTCTTGCTTTACCAAATATGATTTTCTTGCTAATACTTGATCATGAAACTAAGTGAATTTCGAAATGTTGCTGATTATAATTTTTTTTTTTTAAATATGGAATAATAATACATGACTTTTATGCAATTTTAGATCTTTATTTGCAGTGGTGTAAATGATCTTTCTAATATTCTTCTGCTGAAAACATGTAAGGAGATTGTTACAATATCGTGCGTGCAAACTGTAAACTATACTCTTAAAATACCATGTACAATAAATAATCGTACATGTAAATATTTTTCGGAGGTGTAAATGTAATGGCTTCTTTTGTTGTGAAATAAAGTTCTTTCCAATAACATGAGCTGACTGAGAGACAAAACAACATTTATATATGCTAAATTGTCACTTTTGTCTACCAACCTACCCTTTTGCTTTTCTGCCATTCAATTGGCTTTTACTGGAGAAACATTTATTGCAGTTAAGGCAAAACATTGAGGAGGCTGTTGGACTTGGCAAAGGAGTTACCAAACTCTATGCGACTATAGATTTAGAAAAGGCTAGAGTTGGGAGGACACGACTATTGGAAAGTGATCCCAATAACCCAAGGTGGTATGAATCTTTTCACATCTACTGTGCTCACAGGGCATCAAATGTTATCTTCACCGTGAAGGATGATAATCCCATCGGTGCAACTTTGATTGGGCGTGCATATGTACCTGTCGAAGACCTCGTAGATGGGGAGGAAGTTGACAGATGGGTTCCAATCTTAGATAAAGAGAAAAATCCAATTGAAGGAGAATCTAAGATTCATGTCAAGCTTCAATACTTTAGTGTTACCAAAGATCGTAATTGGGGTCGTGGTATAAGAAGCCGCAAATTTCCTGGAGTTCCCTACACATATTACTCGCAGAGAGAAGGTTGTCGGGTCTCTTTGTATCAAGATGCTCATATCCCTGATAAGTTTATTCCTAAAATACCTCTTGCTGGAGGAAAGCATTATGCTCCTGCGAGATGTTGGGAAGATATTTTTGATGCCATACAAAATGCAAAACACATGATCTACATCACAGGATGGTCTGTTTATACAGAAATTGCCTTGATAAGGGACTCGAGGAGGCCAAAGCCCGGAGGGGACACCATGCTTGGTGATCTGCTTAAGAAGAAAGCAAGCAAAGGCGTTAAAGTTCTTATGCTTGTGTGGGATGACAGAACATCAGTCGGTTTGCTAAAAAAGGATGGTCTGATGGCTACTCATGATGAAGAAACTGCAATTTACTTTCAAGATACTGATGTGCATTGTGTCTTGTGCCCTCGTAATCCTGACGATGGCGGAAGCATTGTTCAAGATCTACAAATCTCTACAATGTTCACCCATCATCAGAAGATTGTTGTGGTGGATAGCCCAATGCCAAGTGGAGATTCGGATAAGAGGCGAATTGTGAGTTTCGTTGGTGGCCTTGATCTCTGCGATGGCAGGTACGACACGCCCTTCCATTCCCTTTTCAGGACTTTGGATACTGCACATCATGATGATTTCCATCAACCAAATTTCCCCGGTGCATTAATAACAAAAGGTGGACCAAGGGAACCTTGGCACGACATCCATTCCCGGCTTGAAGGCCCCATTGCCTGGGATGTCTTATTCAACTTCGAGCAAAGGTGGAAGAAACAAGGCGGGAAGGATGTACTTGTGCAGCTTCGAGAGCTTGATGAAATAATTATTCCTCCATCTCCTGTTATGCATCCCGATGACCACGAAACCTGGAGTGTTCAATTGTTTAGATCAATAGATGGTGGGGCAGCTTTTGGCTTTCCCGATACCCCCGAAGACGCTGCTAAAGCTGGGCTAGTCAGTGGGAAAGATAACATTATTGATCGAAGCATTCAAGACGCTTACATTAACGCTATTAGGCGGGCTAAGAATTTTATTTATATTGAAAACCAATATTTCCTTGGAAGTTGTTTTGGGTGGTCTCCTGATGACATCAAGCCTGAGGATATTGGTGCCTTGCACTGTATCCCAAGAGAGCTTTCGCTCAAGATCTGTAGTAAGATTGCAGCAGGGGAAAGGTTCACTGTGTATGTAGTTGTTCCAATGTGGCCAGAAGGATTGCCAGAAAGTGGATCAGTTCAGGCAATATTAGATTGGCAGAGGAGGACATTTGAAATGATGTATAAAGATGTGATCCAGGCTCTTCGAGAACAAGGTATCGACGAAGACCCCCGTAACTACTTGACATTCTTCTGTCTTGGCAACCGGGAAGTCAAAAGGTCTGGAGAATATGAACCTACAGAAGCACCAGATGAGGATTCTGATTATATGAAAGCCCAGCAGGCCAGGCGTTTCATGATTTATGTTCACACCAAGATGATGATTGGTAAGCAATGCTTATATATTGTGTAGTTTGATTTAAATGAATTTCCAAGGCTCACAACTTAACGCTCTTATCCTAAGGCCATGTTTGATAACCATTTTGTTTTTTTGTTTTTGAAATTTAAGCCTATCTACATCCTACCTAAATTCTTAGAAATCAAACCAAAATTTAGAAACAAAAAAAAAAGCTTCAAAAGGCTTGTTTTTGTTTTTGAAATTTGGTTAGCATTCACATACTTTCTTAAGAAAAGATGGTCATATGGTAGAAAATATGGAACACATTGTAATAAATTTGAGTAAAAATAAGCTTAAATTTCAAAAACCAAATAGTTATCAAATGGGGCCTAAACTACGAATTTTCCTTTTTGTTCTTTGAACATGTATGATTTTCTTACCTCAATCGCAGTTGATGATGAGTACATAATTGTTGGATCGGCCAATATCAACCAAAGATCCATGGATGGTGCAAGGGACTCTGAGATAGCTATGGGCTCTTATCAGCCATATCATCTGTCAACCCATGAACCAGCACGTGGTCAAGTTCACGGATTCCGAATGGCCCTATGGTATGAACACCTTGGCATGCTTGATGAAACTTTCCTTCGGCCAGAAAGCGAAGAATGTGTTTCGAAGGTTAATCGAATTGCTGATAAGTATTGGGATCTGTATTCAAGTGAAGCACTTGAGAGGGACTTGCCCGGTCACCTCCTCCGCTATCCCGTCGGCATAAGCAGTGAAGGAGATGTCACTGAACTGCCAGGGTTCGAGTTCTTCCCCGACACCAAAGCTCGTGTACTCGGAACCAAATCTGACTATCTACCTCCCATCCTCACTACTTAAGTCATGTGTCCTACTCACACACAAGTTATACGTTCGTGCCATCTCTTTCCAACAGGTATCTTGAGTTTGTAACTTGCAAAAACGTTTAAAGGTTTGAGGTTTACTTCTATATTGGCTTATGTAACTTCGGCTTTGTTTCTTGGCTTGAGGCTTTCTTCAAGTAGTGGTTAATATAACTTTGTCTGTGTTTCTCGATGTTATAATGTTTAGATTTATTTTCTTATGGTTTTTTTTTTTTTTTTTTGAAATCATTTTCTTATGGTATTTGTATGGTTTTATTCTCATTATTCCAGGGTTTCTATGGTGAATTATGAATGAAGATGCAAGTATATGCTTATTTTTAGGTTAAATTATAAATTTGGTCCATATGAATGGAAGAAAATTCGAATTTATTTAACTTGGTTTATGTGTATTGGTAAAATTTGACTTGACTTCCCGTGCCTCAAATTTTGACCCTTCAAAAAGAACAACTTTGTCACTTTGAAATGATATGATCTTTTATGCGATGCATGTGAGATGAACTTCACTTGTCCTCTTGAATTACTCCTGTTTTTTTATTCTAACATTAAGATTTAGGAAGAATTATAATTTTATTCTCTACAATTTTGTTTATATCTAAAGATCTTTTAACATCCAAAAAGTTTAATATAATAGAATTTTGAATTTGATTTTATGTTTAATAGCTCATAACATATTTACATTTTTTTTTAAGTTAACAAATTCATTCTACATAAAATCAAATTTTGTATTTATCTAGTAAATTCAATATTAATAAATAAATAAATAAATAAATAATTTAAGACTTGTTGAACACAAAATTTGAAATTCCACGATTAAACTTGTAGTTTAACTCAAGATTTATATGTTATGCCAAGATGTAGAGAAAGTATTCGGCTCATGGGATGAATTTGTACAATTTGATATTTTAAAGTTCAATTGATATTCAGAGCTAGAACCATTCAAAGATATTGGTTATTTGAGATGTTTTATCCTCTTAACTATATTTAAATGGTTGTTGACTCGTTGGTTATTTTGATTGTCGGTAATCTATTTCAATTTTATAGTTAATTCATTTTGTTTAAAAGTAGTAATACTCTCTATATATGTTTTGTAGTTTCATCCCCAATTTTAGAAGATGAAAAAAATAAACTATTTTTAAATTGACTTATTGCAAACTTTCTTACAAACGCATTATCTATTGCACATCTTACCATCCAACTCTTATATTCTTGTGATCAAAATAAAATGTATAACTTGGATTATCTCAAGCATGATGATTGATAATTGGGCTTGTTGCAGAAATCTAGATGTTGAAGTATAAATTTTTAAAAAATGTCATACCAACCAAAAATTCCAAAATAAATAATCAAACTGAGATGCAGAAATCTAGATGTTGAAGTATAAATTTAAAGAAATGTCATACCAACCAAAAATTCCAAAAAAAATAATCAAACTGAAATCTAATAGATATGCTGCTGAATTATTATTATTTATTTTTTTTTATTATTATTATTTTTTTTAGTACTAATTGGGGGGTTGGTGTATTTTCTAACATCATCATTATTATTATTTTGACAATAGTTTCTAACATTATTTGATTAACTTCTATATCAATTAAATCCAACCATAATTTTAAATCACAGTATAAATTTTATGTATTAAAATTCCTAGAAAAATTCAGTACTTGACATAAAATTAAGTTCAAACCTTTATTAGGGACTTTTTAAGAACAAAACTTGTAATTTATGAATAATATTGGGTTCAGTTATCAGTTAATCTCTGAAATTGTATATTTGTCTATTTATTCTCAAAATCTTTAAAAAGTTTTGGATAGATGTTTGAACTTTCAACTTTGTATTGAAGAGGTTCTTAATATATTTGGAAAATATAAAAATTAACAGTTTTATTGGATATAAAATTCAAGACAATATATTGTCAATTTTGTGATTAAAAAATATTAATTATACGGTCTATTTAACACAAATTTGAAAACTTACAAATTACTTGGATAGTTTTAAAATGTATAGATTTGAAAAAAAGATAAAAGCACATAAAAATGAGTTTTTTTTTTTTTAATTCAACAATATCTAAGGAGGATTTATCTATAATATCTTAATTACTAAATTGTACATTGTGTTATTGAAATTATGTTCTTATCGGCAAATACAATAAACTATTAAGATTCACAACAAAATTTCTATCCACCTAAACACATAACAATTAACACACTATCATTTATAGATTATAAATTACCCCCACAATTTCACTAATCACTAGCAACTCAAAAGCAGCAATAAACCAACAAACACAAATGGATAAAATTAGAAAACCCAACAAAAAAAAAAGTCAAAATAAAAAAACTTGGATTATAATAGATTCATCCCCAAATTTGGAAAGCACCTATGGATAGAGATACTCTCCAATATCTATTTACTTATTTATTTTTCTCTTTTCTCTCTCAACCGCAAAAGTACTCTTTTTGCTGTCTTTTTTTTCTTCCCATTTTCGGCTACAAAAATCTATTAAAAGTTTTACTCTCTACTCTCAATTCAAAATTCCACAAAATTTCCAGCCCCTCTTTTTCTATCTCTAATTTCTTTTCTTTAAATTAAAAAAAGGACAAATCCTTGAACCCACAACTAAAAGAAAAGTAATTGTTTTGATTTCTTGGTTGGAAAAATCTTTGCTTTCATTATGTCGCCAATTTTGAATTCTTCCAATTTAGTGTTCGCCACCGCCATGGTGGTGTCCAGCACGGCGGTGATTATGGCGTTTCTCCGGCATAACAAGGCCGACATCTCGACAGCACCGCCGCCGCCACTCTCCGACCGCCACAGTTCCCGGCGGCCCGATGCTAAGATTCTTCGCCCTTGTCTCTCTTCAGGTACGTACAAATACAATATTCAAAGACACCATTTTTTAAACTTCTTTTTCCTACTTTGAATCAAATTTCCTTTGAAAACTATATTTAAAAACTTCCCTTCGGGCAAAAAAAATTTTAAAAAAAAATAAAAAAGAAGAGAAATTAATGATTGAACTCCAAAGAAAAACTATTCATTGTTTATTGTGATAGATTTATTTAATTGTGGGATACCAGTCAATTTGTTTTTTTTTCTTTCAAATTACTGTCTTTTTTAAGAACTAGTCTGAAAAACAAAATCTATTTTATTAAAATTAGCGAGTAACCGAATAAAAATTGCATGTGTGATTTTATTTAAATGAAGTGTGATAGATTTAAAAGTGAAATTAAAAAAAACAAATATATTTATATATATATATATATATATATATATATATTTAGGCCTCCTTTCATTTTTGAATGATGTCTATAAAGACTATATGAATTTTATTGTTTTGTTTGTATGGCAAAAAACCAAGGCTTGTTTTGAAAATTAAACAAAAAAAAAATCAATTTTTTAAAATAAAAGTTTAGATTTGACTCAAAATTTAAATGATTAATTCTTCGCAAGAGAACCCAAGAAAATAAATTTAAATTTCATAATAAAAACAAAACTTGAGTGAGAGGGACTCGAACCAGACACCTTTTGATCCTATCAACTTGATCCATTTAATTTAAAAAATGAAGTAGTTATAAAACAAAATAATAGTTTTTGGGTGATTTAATTTGATAATTTATCGGTGAAAATGGAATGAAACAGGTAGAAAGAAAGAGAGAAAGAAGAAGAAAGTACAATTTGCAGAGAATGTGAAGAAGACAGTTACAGAAATGGAGGAATTTAAAAAAATAAAAACAGAAAGAAAAATGAAGAAAAATAATAGAGATTGCAGAAATAATGCTAATTTTGCAGGAACCCAAATGCCTCTAAATCGAGTTGCTCTCTACAATGGAATTCTCAGAGATCGATCCAACAGGATGGGATTTTCATACTGAAATTACCAAAACAACCAATTTCAAACAAAATTCTTCATTTCCTTTTTCTTTTTTTTTGTAAATTTCCTTTTTTTTTGTACATAGTTTTCCATCTTGATCTCTTGTACACAGTGTAGGGTTTTTGCCCAAAAAGTTTTTTTCTTTTTTTTTTCGGCCTTCGTTTTTAGGTCTAAATATTGGGCAGTTGGTCGGTTTTGTTCGGGTGTAATTATATGTTATTAATGAGTTTCAAAAAAAAAAAAGTTATTAATGGAAATTGCTTTGTTTTAGTTATAGTTTTAGTTTTAGTTTTTTTTTTTTTTTTTTTTGAGATTATGCTTTGTTTTAGTATTGCAACAATATTTGAGAGTTTGAAAGTTTGAATTTATATTCTCTCAATTATCCTTTAGGTTAAGTAAATAAAAAAATTTGAAAAAGAAAAATAAATAGATTTTTATTTTTTTTATCATATGGTTTCAATTTTCTTAGATTATAATATATTTTTGGTTTTTTTTTTTAATATTTAAAAAGGTCAAATGTGTCAAATGTGAAATGTTAAGTTATTATCTTTGAAAAAAAAAAATCAACTAGAGTAATATTTTAGCGACATGTTTTTTTTTATTAATTTTATGTGTTTGAATCTATTTTGGTTGAATTAATGAAAAGTTAAAAAAATAGTAATAACTCTTACAACTTAAATTTAGAAGAAAAATTTAAGTCATCTAAGAAATAACTTTAAATTAAGCGGTAAAATTAATTTTCAAAGGAATTAAATCTACCATTGATTATTAAGTATTTTTAATTTAAATGTCATAGGTTCGAATTCTTCTATTTCAAATATTAGTATTGAAAAAATTTTAAAATTAATTTCTGACTATTACTATCATTTTGAACCTGAATAATAGGTATTGATTTTTTTATTTTTTATTTTTTTTAAGAAATAGGTATTGATTCTTTTCAATCAACGATCAATAGAGTTTGATATTTGATCAAGATGAATGTATATTTAGTCTTATTTGAATATTTTGGCGATGGTCTAAATCACTTTATTTTCTTTGACTGTTAGATTTTATGGCTATGCTTACGTATGTGAATGTATATTTAGTCTTATTTGAATATATTGGCGATGGTCTAAATCACTTTATTTTCTTTGACGGTTAGATATTATGGCTATGCTTACGTGTGTGTGTATATATATATATATATATATATTATATCTATATACATTATTTGTTTTAAAATGTTTTAATTCTACTACTTATTTTATACAATATTTATGAAAATCTTAATTGTACTTTTTATTTTGAAATCATCTTAATCGCACTTCTCTATTTACCTTAACAAGATAATTTCAATCCTAGTAAAATTTTTTTTCTTCAAATTGAACCTAAATTTTAAAGTAGTGGTTATATTATCACGAAGGAAAATTTAAAAGACTAGCAAAATTAATAAAATAATTATAAATATAATTATTTAAAAAAATAACAAACATAGTCGTTAATATTAACGAATATTATTACATATTTTCTTGTAATGTTAGTTTTAATGAATATTCATAATATAATATTAAAATTTATTAATAATTATAAATATAAATAATTTAGAATTTACATAATTATTTTAAGAGAATATTCACAAAATATTTTGACTAAGGAAAAACATTTCACGTGCGAGTGCCACGATTTAAAATGCAATGGTCCAATTCAAATAGAAACAGACAAGAATTTTTTTCAAATTTGAAAATATTGAAAAGACGTGTAAAAGCTAAACGCACTAATTCTCTAGCGATATGATTTGATGAATAATAATACAACTCACCTGTTGACTGCGAAATTGAATAATAATAATAATAATAATAATAATAATAATATTTTCTTAATATAAATTAAGGCATAGGAATCAACCAACCTTATGTAGGAAGCATAATTAATATATAATCTTAAAATTGATTATCACTAAATAATAAAATTACAAGATTATTGTCCCATTCGATAATAATAATATCATTAAATGAAGAAAATAAGTTCATTTTTTCATTTAACCTTGAAGATTTGTATTGATTTATAGTTACTAAATAATTTATATGTCTTTTCTTCTGAGAAAATTATTTATATGTTATTAGAAGTATGTGATTTTTTTTTTTTTAAACAAATTAAAAGTATGTGTTTGAATATACTATATAATATTAGTGTTGGATAAAAAAAGTGGAAAAATTAAATTTCACACAATTTCATGTGATTGAAAAAGCATATTAATTGTTCCTCAGACAAGACTTTTTTTCTTTTGAAAAGTTTGAAACTCATACAATCTACTCAATCTTTTTTTTTTTTTTTTTTTTTGAAAAAGATCATATGATTGAGTAACAAACCAAATCAATACAATCCATCTCCAAAGGAGAGCCAATTATAAGGGAGAGATTCCCCCTCCAAAAGCAAGGCCTATCCTCAATATAGAAGATTGGATCTTTCTAACAAAAATAGTCTAAATCATATTATTTAGCTAAAACATCAGCTACTTTGTTACATAATCTTTTACAATAAGACACTTTAACAATGTCTAACAAAGCAAGTAAATGTTTGATATAAAAAATAATGTTGTTGAGTTTAGAAATGTTTGGAGAGTCATCCACAATAGCTTTAATAACTTCTGAAGCATCGGACTCCACCATAATAGGAGGAAGAAGTTGATTTTGCAACTCTAAAATATGGTTAAGACCATCCCACATAGCAATGCCCTCCAAAACTTTAATGGACATATTTTGGAAGCTTGTTCTCCGGCCAGCCATTTTCACTTGCCCTTTTCAATCTCTAATGACCCATCCAATGCCTCCCTCACCCGAACTTGATCTCACCGACGCATCCACATTCAACTTCCACACGTCACGGGGGGAGCTACCCATTTGATATTCTCTTTCACATCAATAAAGAGCTTATTTATTAGACGTGCATTAAGCAAAACAAACGAGTTAATGACTTTTTCCATCATAATTTGAAGATTATGGAACTCAAAAGAATTATTCCCATTAATTCCATAGTTTCTAAATTTCCATAAACTCCATATAACCATTCCTTTAAAGAGCTCCTCCTTTGAAACTCTATCACATAAACCTTTCCAAAAATCAATTCCTTTATCCACTTTCTTGAAAAAATGTTTGAAATTAGTGAACCAAGGGAAAATATGATTCCAAGCACGAATAGCGATCTTGCAATCTTTAATAATGTGCATATTCGACTCTTTGCAATTCCTGCACATAGGGCATAAAACATTGATATCCACTCCTCTTAAATAGATATTGCTCTTGGTCGGAATCGCATTTGATAGAACACTCCAAGCTCCCATTTTAATTTTAGGAGAAATATCAATCTTCCAAAATTCTTTCCAACAAAAGCTAGTAACTTTAGGGTTAGATGTGGACTCCTCCTCATTAGAAGCTAAATTAATTCCCTAAACTAATACAATCTACTAAACTTGAGATTTTAATGATGGAAATCTCAAAAAATAAAAATAAAAATAAATGATAGTAAAAATTGATACAGTATGAAATATGATTTTCCCCTAAAAACAATTATTGGGTAAAAAAAAAAAGTGTACCTGTAGAGCAGCTGAACAATCCCCAATTTTCAAGGAATAATTCCTTCCCAGGTTTCCTTACCATTCCATTTCTTCATTGCCATAGAAGAAAAGTTGCAGAAGAAGAAGAAGAAGAAAAGAAGCTTTCGATTCCGGAAAGGAAAACAGGGATAGAAAGTGACATTAAATTTCAAGGTTTATCTCTAATTTTTCTCACAACAAATTTCAATTTCAATTTTGGAGTCTCCTTTTGCAATCCCTTTAATTTTCCATTTTAGGGGATTTTCATCTGCATTATTATTATTATTAACACAAAATGACTCTTCTTATTCTCAGAAGCTGGTCTTTTTTCCTCTTTCCTGGAATCGAATTTTCCTTGGGTTTTCATTTCCCCTGCAATTCCTTATCAGTCCCGCGTTTTCTATTCATGTGGTAACTTTCTAATTATCTTAATGTTCTTGTTATTAAATTTTGGGGTTTTTTTATTTTTTTATTTTTTTATTGAATGCTTAGATTTATTGGGAGGAATCAAAATGAAATTTAGCATTTTACAATGGTTTAGCTTCTTTTATTGGGATTCTTAAGAATTTGTTCAAGTTGATTTTGTGGTGATGTTGTGTTCTCTGATTGCTCGATTAATTTAATAGGATAAGGAATCTGTCGCTTTATAACTACTTTATGCTTAAAGTTAATTGGAAGTATTCTCCATTCTAATCGGTTTTGCCTGACTATGTTGACTAAACTGAAAAGCTAATCACTTAAAGCTTCTAAATCTAGTGTTTATTTCGAGTTTAAGCTTTTCTACAATGTTATTCCTTCCATTTTTTATATTCTATACTTCATATGTTTAGGCTTTGCTTTAACATCTTATCTAACATCTTATATGTTGATAGGATGTTAATGCAAAGCCTAAATATATGAAAAAGTGGAGAGTCCTTTGAGCATTTATAAGATAAGTGGACTACTCCTCTTATCACTGATTGATTTTGAGATGAATGTTCACACTATCTAATATGGTATCAAGGTTCATTAAGTTCATACGGGTATTTGGTCCAATAAAGTGAAATTGAACAATAGTGGGATCCCAACATGTCCCCTCAAGATGGTGCATTTTTTTAAGTTTCAGTAATCTAAAAAAACAATAAAAACAAAGAGTCTAAGCCGTGGTATCTATTTACATAGGATATAATATTCGATCAAGAATATAGAAGTCTAAAGTTTCACTATGATTATAAGTTTTCCTACTTAAAAAAAAAAGAATATCCGACAAGTTTTCATGAATCAAATGTAATAGAGTCAAATATTTGTTATTTAGAAGAGTCTGGATATGCGCAAGTTAACTTAGACACTCAAAGTTAAAAACGAAAACTTTGCATTGAGATTGTAGTGAGAAAGTAAAATTTACTTTTAACTTAGATATTTACATATTTTTGCGTTTAATGATCATAGTCAATATTATGATTACTTCAATGTATCGCCATTACAACTATTGAGCTTTTGATTGATTTTGTCTCAGCTGTATTAATATCAGTTGTGGAAAGTTGGCGTATGATGCTATATTCTTTTGGCATCTGGAAAACTTAAACGTTCTTAATCATTCACATATTCCACGATTTGTGTTTTATTTTCTGAAAGTCTTGTCAAACTATTTATGGTCATATGGAGTGCACCCATCCATCTAGATAAGATTCTATGAGAATGATAAGAATGACAACCCTACCCCAATCTCCACATTAATATGATAGTGTTTATTTTTGGACCAGACCCTCATGGCTTTGTTTTTGGACTTTCCCAAAAGGCCTCATATCAATGAAGATGGTTGTCATTCACTTATGTACTCATGATTTTCTCCTCATCTAACCAATGTGGGATATTTTATTTCCATCCTAACAGAGAATATTGCTCAGCAACATTTTAGTTCAATATATATATATATCCGTCATTTTAATTACGAATATAATCGTTAGCAGATTTCTAAAACATAAAATCGATGGAGGCAAATTCAAGCCGTAAGGTGAAATTCAAGTCTGCTTTAAAAAGTAACCACACCTAATTTATCCTTACACATCACCTACTCAGGAGATGACAACTGACAAGCATCAACTTATCCAATGTTGCCCACTTGTAAACTGCCCCTTTAAGCGATGTATCAATAAGTGTTTTTTTCTTTTTAGTTCACAAGAATCGGGGGTGGGGGATTCGAAGGCATATGACTTTTTGGTCATTGGGTGTACACCGATGTTGGTAAGCTACTGCTTTTGTTGGCGATATATCAATAAATGGTTAGACGTTAAGCTCAAACC
Source organism: Sechiopsis laciniata (assembly GCA_037833695.1). Lineage (NCBI taxonomy): Eukaryota > Viridiplantae > Streptophyta > Magnoliopsida > Cucurbitales > Cucurbitaceae > Sechiopsis > Sechiopsis laciniata. Next base: position 4,520,502 of record JBBMKA010000002.1, on the reverse strand, counting down.
TCTGTTATGCATCTTTTATCAACAATCTTTTGTTTATTAGTTGAAAAACCATTTCAATCTATTGACACTGCTGTAGATACAATATTTTAATTCAGTACAGATCTTCAGGTTTTCGAGTAACCTTATCATGAGTTTAATTATAAGAAGTGATTACTTGTTTATGAGGCATAACTATGCTTTTGTTTATATTAGAAAAATAAATTTCTAGTTAAATCTGATTCGACTTTTCTAGTCCATTCCTAAATGTTTCCTTTCAAATGAAGATCTATATATTAGTATATAAAAAAATTTCTTGTTGGAGGACTTGTTTATGTGATGAAGAACTAAGGAATTGAGTCTGCTTTAAAATGGTTCTCTACTATAAGTTAATTGTGTGATGGATATGCATAGTGTCTTTCGAGTTTCTGGGCATTGATTTGATGAAATGAAGCACTTGCAGGTGCCATATGAATATTTTGAGCAGGAATTTATTGGTTATATGATCACATTTGGTTTGTAACAGAACAGTGGTTGTCTTGGATGCTACACGAAAACGAAACTAAGAACTAAGCTAAATAAACCATCAAAAGGTCAACCAATTCAATGTCATGGACTAAAGAAACCCGGCATGTCAGAGGATTTCTGGACTACCAAGACGTTTGATGTGGACAACAGTGCAGGTCAATCACGAGGAAGTATGTCATCAATGAGCACAACCAACCAGATTCACGACACACGCGGTAGCTTGGGCAATGTACACAACCCTTCGGAGTTTATAAATCACGGTGAGGTTCTACCCGCTCTCTCTGAACTTTCAGTTACTGAATTGACCATATCTGGGATAGTTAAGAAGAAAAGAAACTATAAGGAAAAACTAGCTGCACTCTGAGAATTGGACTGTAAATGGATGATTTTATTAAGTTTCAAGTGTGTATTTCGCCAATGTTAATTTTCTAAACCTTTTTACTAATTATCTGATAAGAACCAAATATATATTTAAATAAAAGGATAATAAATATACTAATTAACCCAAGTGTTAAAGGTACTTGGAC
>JBBMKA010000002.1:4462208-4519371 GCA_037833695.1 Sechiopsis laciniata | reverse complement strand
TGTATATATATACACATATATGTATATATATATGTATGTACATATATACACATATATGTATATATACATATATGTGTGTGTGTGTATATATATATATATATGTATATGCTTTCTATTTTACGTGGCCATGATTCTATTTGCAAAAGTATTGAAAAACTATTACATAATTTTATGGAAAGGCGTGGATGGATGTGGAGGCAACTACTTAGTTAGATGGGACAATGTGACCAATCTAAGGAAGCGAGGGGTGAGGAATGGATTTGGCGTTATTGCGTTTGATCAGAAATATATTCCATCTTATTCATGTAATCTTCCAACTATTTGTTCTATTTGCAGTTACAGGTCTATGGAAGGCTATTGCTTCTTTTAGAGAATCGGTCTTCCCCAACATCTTGTGTTGCATAACAATGGTGTAATTCGACAAAAAACGGTCGATATACTCCACGATAGCGCTTTCCTCTTGTAAGACTCTGTCCATAAGTGATGCTTGGTCTCTAAAACAGTCTAAATAAAACATTGCTCCTTTTCGGCCTTTTGTTTACTGTGACCATGATAGATGGTTGGCTTTATCCTCTCAATGGCCTTTCCTTAGATTCAACAGGGTTGATGCCTTCATTTGGAAGCCGAATTCACTGTCCATTCTCTAAAAATAATGTTGGAAAACGATGTTCAAGACATCAACAATCTTTATAGAAGACCACCATTCCTTAAAAAAAAAAATTAAATTCTTTATTTGAACCACTTACCACCTTCGCATTCAACAGGGTACAAAAACGACTTAAGAAGAGTTGCCTTAGCCCTCGTCGGTGTGTTCTTTGCAAAAGTGATATGGAGAGTATGGATCATTTATTTTTGCATTGTTTTTATCTTAAGAAGATTCACAAGCGTTTAGAGAATTGGCAATATTCTTACTTATTTAAAGGAAGCCGCCTTACTCTAATTCAACCAATTCTTAGTAATCTTTCTACATATATATGCTTTCTATTTTTCATACCCATGATTCTATTTGCAAGAGTATTGAAAAACTATTACATAAATTTTTATGGAAAGGTGTGGGTGGATGGGGGAGGGCCTTGGTATCACAAAAATTAACACTTCGAATAGTGCTCTTATCGAGAAATGGATTGATAAAAAATATATTCCATCTTATTCTAGTAATCTTCCAACTGTTTGTTCTATTTGCAGTTACAAGTCTATGGAAGGCTATTGCTTCTTTAAGAGAATCGGTCTTCCCCAACATCTTGTGTTGCATAAACAATGGTGTCAACTATGCTTTTTGGTATGGTAATTCGACTAGAAATGACATTTTTTCGATATACTCAACGATAGCTTTCCTCTTGCAAGCTTCTGTCCATAAGTGATGCTTTGTGTCTAGAACCGTCTAGATAAAACATTGCTCCCTTCCGACCTTTTGTTTACAGTGACCATGATAGATGGTTGGCTTTATCCTTTCAATGGCCTCTTCTTAGATTCAACGGGGCCGATGCCTTCATTTGGAAGTCGAATTCACTGTCCATTCTCTAAAAATAATGTTGGACAATGATGTTCAAGACAACAACAATCTTTATAGAAGACCACCATTCCCAAAAAAATCAAATTCTTTTTTTGAACCACTTATCACCCCCACATTCAACACATGTGACAAGGTACAAAAACGACTTAAGAAGAGTTGCCTTAGCCCTCGTTGGTGTGTTCTTTGCAAAAGTGATATGGAAAGTATGGATCACTTATTTTTGCATTGTTCTTATGTTAAAAGCCTTTGGGCTTTCTTCTAAACTCTTCTTTTTCTATTGGAATTCAGATCACTATGGTGGACTTCATTGCACAGTTAATCAATATGGCTTCATCTAGCTAATTTCAAACCATGAAGATCAACATTATTGGGGCCATCCTTTGGAACATTTGCACGGAGCGAAACTCGAGAGTGTTTAAAGCTAATTTCATTGATAGATCCACTTTTTCTATTTGAGAAGTTATTGTCATGTTAATTACATTTTGGTGTTACAAATCTAGATTGTACCAGGATTATGACTTTGCTTCTATTGTGCTAAATTGGAGAGTGTTTCTCTCTATTTTGGAGGGTTTTTGTATGCCCCTGCGTACCTTAATATATCTATATCTTTCAAAAAATGAAAAAAAAGGATCAGAGATCCAATTACATCATATTCAATCGAAATCTCCAATCTCATTTCAAATTCAGATTAATCTAGAAGAATTTATTAAACCATTTCTTTACAATATCTTCTTGCCCTCTCCTAAATCCAACCATCGATCTCAAGTTCTTAACCATATCTACAAAAACTCCAATTTTTTCAAAACCTTATTGAAATCCCCATTTATCATTTTTATGCAATTTCCAATCGTGTAAGCAACTTTTTTTGAGTTCAAAGTAGAGATCGGACTCATGACATTTTGGTTCATAGGTATGTATTAATATCGTTGAATTATTGTTTTTTATTTGCCAATTGTGTAAGCAGCTCATAAGCTCTTTTTAAATCCCAAAAAATTAAACCAACTCCATTAATTTGATTCTATTCATAAATGAATTCATCTTGATTAGATGCATTTCCTCTTTATTCTGCTAACCAAAAGAGAGACAAACAGAGATGGGTTGGTGTCAAATTTATGTTTCAAAACAAGGCTTAATGTTTGAAGAATCCTTTTAAGCAACCAATCAACTACACCATCTTCTTCCTTGTACCTTTTGTTTTAAGACTTTTAGAGTGTTTGGATAGATTGAATTTTGTAAAGAAAATAATGATTATAAGAAGTTTTAAATGGTCGATATAATTTTGGTAATAATAAAATTTTATTTGAATAAAACAGTTTTGGATAGTTGTAACATAAAATATTGATAGAGAAATGAAAAGGTTATTAGTGGTTGTGTCAGAAAAATTGGTATCGTCCAACGGTAAAATTGATCCTAATTCCTTATAAACTCTTATTAATGGTCTATTCAAACACACTTTTATTTGAGTTTTTTTTTTTTTTTGATACAACAATATTAGGGGAAGGAGGATTCGAAACTATAATGTCATGGTTACTAGGTTATACAAGATGTCAGTAGAGTTCTGCTCTTGTTGGCACTTTTATTTGAGTTTTTCCTTATAGAAAAGTCCAGGTCAAACTTTCATAGTCACGACCTAATTTGAGTTACATTTTTTTTCTTTTTAGTTTAAAATGAAATAGAATGTGTATAACGTGGTTTTTTTTAAAAAAAAAATTGCATTTTTAATCCCTAGATTTGGAGTCTCGTTTTAATTTGATGCTTTCAAAATTGAATATTTCTATCTCTGACATTTTTATAATGCTCATTTTTCATCCTCAAAATAACAAAATCATTTGTTGCATAACATAATTATGACTACAAGTGATTATTAGACTAATTTTAAATTACATTGTAATGATAAAGTGATTATTTTAGTTTTTATGTATGTATAATTTTCAAAATGAAATAAATATAAAAGTAAACTAAAAATATACGAGAATTAAAAGCAAGTATTATTGAATATTAAAGATAAAAATTTTAAAATTTAGAAACTAAAATAAAATTATATGTCAAAAGTAGGGACTAAAAGGTAATTTTATTTTTTATGGAGCTTATTTTACACGTGACAGAAGAAGACATTGAATGAGTGGGATTGACGATGACATTTTTCCCTTTCACATGCTGAGCTTTCTCATTGCTCCTTTTCTTTAATGTCTTTTTTTTTTTTATTATTATTATTATTATTATTATTATCATCATCATCATCATCATTATTATCATTTATTGCTATCTCGTGGAGTTTGTGACAGTTATGTTGAAGAGGAAGAAATGCTCGTTGTGGAATCCTCAATATGTTTTTATGATTTTTTTTTGGATTTTAATTTTATTTTACTGGATTGAGTATTAATAATAGATTTTGATAATTTATTAGCTGGATTAGTGTAGTATTATATCTTAAAACTAATTAATGATGTGAATAGTCTTTTACCTTATAAATATTAATAGGCTCAATTATATTAATGTGGTTTCTCAAAACTAAATAATATGAGTGATTATTGCTTGATTATACTTGGGATTAGTGATTTGTCTCCATTTTATAAATCCGTGTCTTCATAATTGTTGTTTCTACTTTTTCAAATTTTCTGCTTTCAAGGTTGGCTCCCACTACAATCCCATCATTCCATTTGTGAGGGTTTAGGGTAATAGTAAAAAAAAAAAAAAAAAAGAAACCCATTTTTCGACAGATACCACATACATACTTTCCACTATTTATGTATATAATAAATAAGTAATGTAATTATATAGACAATGTTATTAAAAAATATATAAAAATGATGATTGAACCGATGAAAAAAAATGATAAATTGTAGATGTGACATATTGTTATTTCTTAAATAGTGAAAAGTATGTATGAGGTATTTTTTGAGAAGTTGATAAGTTTTTTTTTTTTTTTAATTTTTATAGTAATAACTAATAAACCTAGCAATTTGTGATTATTTGATTGAGAATCTTTGAACCAACTTCTTTCTCAAAGTAGGTATTGTTTATTTCTTCTGTTTAAGAACTCTCTGTTTCTCTTGCCTCTTTTGAATTGTTATTTCATCAATTTTATGCTTTGGTAGGTTAAGAACTGTTTGTGTTGTCTTCTTTAACTCTAGTAATACCTGAGGGCTTTCAAATCATATATTTTCCTAGTTTAAGTTTGTTGAAATGCTTAGAACTATGTTGCGCTATGATTAATTAGTCGAGGTTCTCGCTGTCTGTGGTCAACAAGTGAGAATCTTATCTCCTAAATAAAACAATTTCTCTCCTTTGCACATACATATAGTTAGCACGACGTTAATTAACCACGTAAACTATTGTGTTATTTGTCTCACATTTTTCTTTGATTCTTGATTTTTTTTCGTTTATTCATAACAAAGCAAATCAAAAGAGACTCCATATGTTTGGTGACCAGAAACTTGGTTCTTCTTGCAAAAACAACCTCTCTGTTATGGGAAATTGATGATGTTTATGAATCATTAAGACCTTTCTTGTAGAGATTATTCTCAAATCTCTTATGGGGTTTCTTCAAATTATGTTCAATCATTAAGACCTCTCCCTTTGTTGTTTCATTGCCTTTATTTCCTCCCCAATATCATATCCCCCTGCCTTGGCTTCTTCCTTCATTAATGCACCTCTTTCGATCTTCGAAAAGAGGCCGAATTCGAAACCGTGCATGTATAAATGTGAAAACTGACATGTATGTGGCAGTTGGTTACGGGAATTTGATGTCGAAATCAATGTACATCGAAGTTGCTCGACGAAGTGGTTATCGTCGAGGAAGCTTTGAAGGAGCTTAAGTCTAAGAAACTTAATGGTTTTGATGATTTGGGGGTTGATTCCTACAGAGAAAATGATGAGGAATCTAATGATTTGACTGAGGAGATGAGTTTCGATGAGAGAGAGTCGTCGATCGCCAATTTGTTCGGTGATCTATGACTTACCGAAAGACGAGACTTGAAAAACAAAAGCTCAAAGCTTTTGTCCTTGTTGGTTGAGGTAAGCCAACAACTTTTTTATGTTTGTTGCGGATTGTTTAGTGTTGTGGATATATTATTTGGTGCATTGCAATTTATAAATATTCGAACAACATTTTGTATCATCAATTTTTTCATTTTAATAGAAACATATTTATTTGTTTTTCAAATGAATCACATTTATTTTTTCCTAATTCTCCTATTCAGCCTAAGTTCAAAATAAATGTTGAAAAATTCCCTAACTTGTAAGCATCTTTATAAAGGGATTATATAAACTTTTTTTCTTCAAAAATATCATTACAAAAATATAAACTGAATATTCAAACTTTTTACATATGGAAAATTCTACTAATTCTTCTTTTATGAATAAATGCTACCAACTCCTTCACGAGTTGGTAGCATTTAGTCTCATTAATTGTAAATTTTGTTCCAATTGATTTTTTGGTTATTTATATTAGTATTTTTTTGGGCTATTGATTTTTTTGGTAAATTTCCTTTTGTTTACACTAGTCTTTACATTTTTAAATTTTAAATTTAACTTTAATTAGAAATGAAAAAATTTAAATTCATATGAATCTATACTTATGAAAGTTTAACTATTCTTTTTGTTGGCGATTACACTTTTAAATAATCATCATTTTGGTATCTTTATTTATATTTAACCAACTTTTAATACAGACATTACATTTAACAATTTTAATTTTGTAAGTATAAACATAATTTTAAGTGGCAGTACTTCCATTTAAATTCATATAGATATAACATCTCTAGGTTCAAATCTCATATTAACATTTTGTTAATATAGTGAATTTTTTATAAAATAAATTATGGACCAAATAAGATATTTTATATAAAATAAAATTAAAGTTAATTATATAACAAATAGATTTAAAAAAGAATGGTAAATAGTTCAAACATATAGTAATTAATTGTTTAGAGGTTTGACAAATATTTTTTAATTGAAAAAAAAATGATAAGTTAAAATGTAATATTATGATTTTAAAAATTAAAAAAATTTAGTCTCTATAATTTTTTTAAAAAACATAGTCTTTATATTTGATAAAACCTAAAAAGCTTGCTTGTAATTTGTAATTATTAGCCAACTAAATTCAGTACTTATAATATTTTATCGCCATGTTTGGATCGTTGGTTGGAATTAGGTTGGTTTGGAATCCAAATCCAACCCAATTTTTGGTTCACGGTAGTTAAACATGGTTTTGGAATTGATTTTAAAACCATCTATTTTTCAATGTCATTCTAACCATTTACTTGATTTTGTTGTGAGTTTCAAATATAATAAATTCTTGTCATGTTCCTTCATTTTTGTCATTATTATTTTTCTTTCAACTTTTTTTTTTCATGTTTTTTCACCTCAAATATGGATGTTTATTCATTTTAATATCAACGATTTGCCTCTCAAATAAGCATGTGTTATTTTCTTTTTATTTATTTTTTAATCTAAATTGTTTATACTTGTTTAATTTATGAATTTTATTTGTTAATATATTTTCTTATAACTTGTTTATTTTTATTATATAATTATATGTCATTTTACAATTGTTGGGAATACTATTTAAGAAGTCTTCAACTACAACGATTGTCATTCATATTTCTGGTCTTGAAGAAAATTACTTACATTTCTACTTACTTGTTTAATTGTGTCATTCTATCTTGCCATCACATGGTTTATTTTTTTTTTAAATAATTTGGGTATACATTATTTGTAACATGATGATTAAATATTTTTTAAATAACATCAAAGATTACTAAAAAAAGTAAATAATAGTAAAAGAAGATAACTAATATTTCTAATTAGTTATTTAATTATGTTTTTTATGCAATATTTGTTTTCGACTATTTTAACAATTTTTTGTGCAAATATGTTCATTCAAATGTAAATTGTTATTAACTAATCAATAATAATAATAAAATTATTATACTTAAAAAATAATGTTTATTATTGTTATTATAAACTTAAAAAATAATATTTATTATTATTACTATTATTATCAATATTATTGGGTACGCTTGTAATTATATCAATATTATTAGTTTATGTTAATATTATTAAAGAACAAAAGAATTTCATAAATTTTTTGTTATTATTATTTATAATAATTTATTACGATTCTATTTCAGAGGAACAATACAGCGAACTAAATACAATATTTTATTATGGAGCAGCCCTAATACATGATTCCAGGAAATTCTATTTTGATGTTGCATTCCGAAGATCGGAGAATTTGGATTCCAACCAGCGAACCAAACATGGTATCAATATAATAATTAAATTATAACTTTCTTCTTTAAATTCCAAATTTTTTTTCTAGGAGTGTTTGTTTAATGTAATTCACGAGCAATTACAAATGATTTTTTAGAATTCCTATTCAAACAATGATATTCAAACGAATTATCGTAATTACTCAGAATAATCACTTATTTTTAATTATTTAAAATAATCATTAATTTTTAATCATTCATCATTCATTTTTTACTACTCAAAATAATTGCTCATTTTTAATCACGTGCACGAAATGTATAACTCTTCTACAAAAACAATTAACCAAGGTTATTAACTGCGATATCTAAATTAATCATTCATTTATAATCAAAATAACGGCTCTACCATTCCACATCCAAACACCATCTCAGAGTTTTCTCACTTCATCTTCTTCATCACTAAGTAGAGTTATGAGCTAGGTTTCTTCCTTCCACCTCTTAAATCTCATCGGATTTTTCGTTCCTAAATTCACGAGGTTCTCATTTTACTCAATTGAATTCATGGGGTTCTTCTCCCTTCTGCGAGATTTTCAATTCTGCATCCCATTTTCACACCCACTTGCGCCAAATTGTTCTATATATCTAGGGTTTTTGCTGAATTGCGATTAGCTTATGCCTGTTGAATTGATTCAATTTTCATGCGATAGGGATGATGAAACGCCCGTTTTTAGCTGTTACAATGGCGAAATGGCCGCTGATGATCTTGGCATTGGTTTCCATTTCCATGGCAATGGTTTACTTCATGAGGACTACGTTTGATTCGTGTAGCGGTATCGATTCACGGATTCGGTCTTCTCGAATCGAGAGAAAAGCTCCGAATCCTCTTGATTTTATGAAGTTCAAGCTCGTTCTCTTGGTCTCCCATAAACTCTCTTTATCTGGTATTATTTGTTTATTTATGGCAAACTTATAACATTGTCAAATTCAGAAAATATTACAAATATGGCTGCTTTAAAAAAAAAAAAATAGTAATCATAGTCATTGGTATTAATGGTAATATTTTATTAATGATGTAAATATTTTAAAATTTACATATATTTATAATTACCTTGTGAGAAGAGTCCGTACAATTTTCCTTTATTTATCTATCTCTTTTTGTATGGCTGTTTGGGTGAGCTTACGCCCACATGAACTATTCTCACGAGATATATGACGTGACCTTAGAATATTTGTATGTCAAGAAAAAGGTAGTAAATTATTTCAAAATAAGTGGTCGCCATAAATTGAATTCATCGTATCTTAGTTTTTTATGACACTCTAGACTATTAGGCTACCATAATTGAAATCATTAATATAGGTAGGTAAATTATTTCAAAGAGTGCTCCCTATTCTCGAAGATTCTGCTGGTTTTTTCCACCCATATATTCCAAAAGAAAGCTTGGATGATGTACTCCCAAAGGATCTTCCTTTCTTTTTTTGTAAGGATGGCCATCAAGTGTGAGGCCAATGAAGGAACGAATGATGCCCAGTCTAGCCCATTCCCATCTGAAATGTGAGAGCAATATTCCAAAACTTCTCGAAGTAAAAACATTGAATGAAAATATGGATGTCAAGGAAACCCGTAGGAATTATTTATAGGTAGGTAGCTACCATAAATTGAACTCATCACCTCTTAGTTACTTATCACACTCTTGACCAGTAGGCTACCATGGATTGAACTCATAATCTTTATAGTATCATTGGAATCGTGTTTTCTTTAGAAACCCCTCGAGATATTGAAGTTGGAAGGAAATTTTATGGAAAATTGACTAAGAGCTTGTAGTTTGGGTGCAGGTGGGCCTCTACTACTCATGGAGCTTGCATTTTTGTTAAGAGGTGTTTGTACTCAAGTTGTTTGGATCACTAATCAAAAGCCATCGGAGCAGGATGAAGTAGTATAAAGTTGGGAACGCAAGATGTTAGATAGAAGAGTGCAGGTTGAATTCATTCTCTCAAATTGTCTGCACTTGATCATGCATGAATAAAGCTGTTTTCAATCAACCAAAATGGTTCTCATTGTTATTCTTACAACTCTGTTAAGATTTTTTTTTTGAAATCCGTGACTGTCTGAGCCAGCTTACACGTAGCTTGACTATTGTTACAAGACTTACCGTCTGACTATACAATATTTAGATGTCAAAAAAATCTATAGAAAATTAATTCCTAAGTAGGTGACCATCATAGATTGAACTATCATCTCTTAGTTAGTTAAGGCTTCTTCACTAATAGAAATGCTATAAAAAGCAAAGATTTAGTTTTACGAAATCCTTGTCTACTGTCCTGCTAAACTTATCGAAAGGGAATAAGTTTTGTCTCGGCCACTGTTTAGGTCGCAGTGCATAATGTAATCGTGTGATAAGTTTGCTAGTTTAGAGTAATTCTTTGTATGTTATTAAACACTCGATGCGTTCTAAAAGTACAGTGGAGAACTGAAATCTGCTCATTTGTATTGTTTTCACTTCCAGAATTAGATGCTAATGCAAAGTCGTGGCTCTTTAATACGTTACTGTTAATATCACAGTTAATGATCCAGTTATTGTTTGTGTTCTATAGTTGATTGATAGTATATTATGTCTCATTTTTCTTTTAAATGCTCACTTTCATATTATTGTGATATAATCCAAGATCTAGATTATATAAAAAGGTATAAGAATACAAGATAAACCAAGATTTGATAGATCTTGGAACCTCTCCTCTCAAGAGAATACTCTCTATGAGCTCTACAATAATTCACTCAATAATTGGATGCCTAAACCCTATTCTAACTCTCTCTATTTATAATAAAATACCAAAACTTACTCCCCAAGTAATTGCTAACATACCCTTATATTATTCCTACTTCTACTAAGACTCAACCCTATCATATTGGTGACTGAGAGTGAGATTTTACGTCAAGGTTTTATCTGCTAAGGGACAAGAAGCAATTGACATTGTTCTAAAAGCTCATTTGGTTGTTCTACATACTGCTGTTGCTGGAAAATGGTTGGATGCTGTCCTCAAAGAGAATGTTCCCCATGTTCTTTCCAAAGTTCTGTGGTGGATTCATGAGATGCAAGGGAACTATTTCAAAGTTGAGTATGTGAAGCACCTCCCATTTGTTGCAGGTGCCATGATTGATTCACATACAACTGCAGAATACTGGCAAAACCGAACACGACAACGATTAGGGTATGATCTCGGTAATGACATAGAACTTTTCTTCATATATAACTATGGTTTTCACTAGTATGATTGTAAGCTAGCTGGATGTTATCTCCTTTCTGTTTCTATTCTATCAATTCCACATCTTGATTTATTGCCAAAACATGTGTGTTATATGGCAATCTCTTTGTTTGATCTCCCTCAAATTGTCAAATGTCCTACTAGGTCTAGTCCACCTTTTTTTTCCATGGACAGTACTTTTCAAAGTTACCCTAGTTGTGATGAAGATTTACAATTTAATAGCTAACTCTTACATACCTACACATTTTCAAATCTGAATTAACTCCCTTGAGAAGATAAGATATGGAGGTATAGAGGAAAACGTTTTTGTTTAAAAACGTAGTGCAGTGTCTGAGCCTCGTTGGTTGAAGTATGGGGCCTCCAATGTAAGCTCCTCCCTTAGAGATTTCAGGTTCAAAAACTACGCGTGAATTTAATTGTAAAATTTTTTGTTATCTCCTAAGTCCAGGCCTTGGTTGGGACGGGCATGGATACCGCGGATATAAGGGAGCGAAGCTCCAATTTTCGATTATTAAAAAAACATGTTGATCATAATTCAGATTTCAGATGATTTTTTTTTCCCATCGTGCTATGTGTTTACTCGAAGTATTTTGATTATTTTGCTATTGCACCTTGTATACTCTACTAAATCCTTCATAACCCAAAAGTTTCCTCTATATGATTTCGAGGATTAAAATTCCTGAAACTTATGTCGTGCATCTTGGAAATAGTAAAGCCCTTATGGAAGTTGCTCAAAATAATGTGGCCAAGAGGGTTCTTCGAGAGCACATTCGTGAATTGCTTGGAGTTCGGAATGAGGATATACAATTTGCAATTATCAATAGTAAGTTCATATTTCTGGTGATAAATGTTATGAAAACGACAATCAACAACCGATGCAAAAATAAAGAAAACATAAAAGACGAAGAAAACAACACAAAAATTTACGTGGTTCACTATCGTTGTGTTAGCTAGTCCACGGGCAGAGAGGGGGCGAAGTTTTATTAAGGAGAGGCGAATTACAGATTACAGAATGAACATACAAAATGTCATAATCGGCTAGGGTTTATTCGAGTTTATATATGCACTCTCATTAAATCCTATTACAATATGCATAAGCATAAAACAGAATGCATATGCGTAAGCGCATGCAGAATGAGCAACAGAATGCGGAACAGACTCCTGCTCGCTTACCGGTCAGCGAGAACCCCGACTACTAATCGCAGGGCATTAATCGTTCAAGGCATATCTCAACAATAAACTTGTGCAAAATGTTGGGGGGACTGGTTCTGGTAGTTAAATATACCATGTTGACATTTTCTGTTCCTAGCTACCGATATAGTATCTGTTTGAAGTTTCATTCTCTAATATTAAAACAGCTACCGATATAGCATATTGAAATGAAAGTTGTAGGGCCAGCCAGTCAACAGTTCTTAGACTATAGAATTTATCTCAATTAAAAACAAACTTTTCTTCTCAAGAATAAAATGACTTTCTGGCTTATTTTTGTCCTGGAAAACTTGAATATTCCTCCAGCTCCAACAACAAAATAGAATAAAGCCTCTTTAAAGTTGTGTTGTTTAATATAATGTGAACTAGTTTGATTTTTCTTCTAATCAACCAGGCTTTAAGTAATTAAGAAATGATGGATCCAATGTGGTTACTTACCTAGGAATTAATTTCCTATGGGTTCCTTTGACTTCCAAATGTTATAGGGTCAGACAGTATGTTTTAGGTGTGTGTAAGCAGGCCTGAACAGTCACGAATATAAAAAAAATGGTTAAAATAATGATTGTTCTTTTACTTATTATTCAAAGAAGTGTATTAAAATTAAGTGTGTTGCCATGATTGATGTGATTCTAGGTGTTTCACGTGGGAAAGGTCAGGATTTATTTCTCCGAGCCTTTCATCAGAGCTTGCAAATGATCCAAGATAAAAAGCTGCGGGTACCAAAGATACATGAGTGGTAGTAGGCAGTGACATGAGTGCTCAGACAAAGTTCAAAACAGAACTACGCAACTTCGTAATCGAGAATAAAATTCAGGATCATGTTCATTTTGTCAGCAAAACCTTGTCCGTGGCTCCTTATCTAGCTTCTATGGATGTTCTTGTTCAAAACTCTCAGGTACTATAACTGTTTAACATTTATTCGAATTTGTACGAGAGACTGGTATTATTTGTTTGTGTTTCTGCTAGTTTCAGTTATTTGTATTTCCTTGAGTAGTTGGTAAACCGTAAATTATATGAGCTTACTATTTTGCTTGTGCTATCATTAGTTGATCCATTTGTTTCTTTTTTTCTATCCTTCTTTCTTCAACTTTGCTTCTGAAAACTTTCCATATTGCACCGAACATCATTTCTGTAAAAAATTATTTTAATTCAGTTTTATGTAGTGATTGTGACTCGTTATTTCTACCTTAATTAACCCTTACTGATGGAACCAGCATTTAGAACTAGATTGTAATGGGTGTTTGTGAAGTATGTTGTAATTCGATTATAGTATCATGTCACGCCAGAGTATAGCTCAACTGACATAAAATATGTGCATGACCTTGACCTTGGTCATGAGTTCTATTCCCCCTATCTCCCCATTGTTGTTGAACTCTAACGATTATAGTATTGTCACGGTTTTGATTTAGATTTATATTTCCGTTTTGGAATCGTTTTTGCCCTTCCATTCTCATTCTTTGGTTTGAAACCCATTATCATTTTTTTTTTTTCTTGGCATTTAAAGCTGCGATTTGCTGTATGTGTAGGGTAGGGGAGAATGCTTTGGAAGGATAACGATTGAAGCAATTGCGTTTCAGCTGCCGGTGCTGGTAAGTTGTCTGCCTTGCAATGCATTTTTCAAGTTTCACCCCCTTTAAATAAAACTTCTAAAAAGTCTGAAGTGATGACCTTGTTAGTAGAGATTTGGAGTCGACTCTTTAAAGTATGTTTCCTTAGAGGTTCTAGGTTTGAAATTCACAAGTGACGTTAATTGTAAAATTTCTTGTTTTTTCTTAGATCTAGACCTTGGATTGGGCAAATGCGTGCCCAAGTATATAATGGAGGCAAAACTCTAATTTGATTATAAAGAATAGGAACAATACTTTTTTAGTCCTAATGTTTCGGGTCTAGTTTCAATTTTGTCCATATGTTTTAAAATTGGACACTCCTGATTTCAATAATGCTCAATTTTAGTTTTTAAAATAACAAAATCGTTAGTGATATAACGTAATGTTGACTAAAATGATTATTAGACTAATTTTAAATTTTAATATATTGATGAAGTGATAGTTTTAGTTTTCATGTAAATTTAATTTTTAAAAAGAAAATATGTATAAAAGTAAACTAACAAACCAGGACTAAAAGTGACAATTATTGAATGTCAGGGGTAATGGGGACCAAATTGAAACAATTAGATCCCTAACGGAAGGACTAAAAATGTAATTTTTCCTAAAAATCATAATAATTACAAAGAAACTTCTAAAAAACTCATTGCTCTGTGCATTTGATCCCTCGATTCAAAATTTCCAACTCACATGGAAACCTCATTATCCGCTCCACATATCTGCTGAATTCTCACATTCATTTTTCCAATACATATAATATGTACATAAAGGTAACAGCTGCTGGAGGAACTATGGAGATTGTAGTGAACGGGACGACGGGTTTGCTGCATCCGACAGGGAAAGAAGGCGTAACTCCACTGGCACAAAACATCGTGAAGTTAGCAATGCACGTCGAGAGAAGGCTGACGATCGGAAAGAAAGGATATGAGAGGGTGAGGCAAATGTTTCTAGAACAGGACATGGCACAAAGAATTGGTGTAATTTTGAAGGAAGTTCTGCAAGCAAAAGGCCACTCAAGTCATTAGAGGTCTAGGTTGTTTTTACCTTATATGATTGAGAATGCTTTAGGATGAGAATTGTATGATTTATGATATATTTTTTCATTACATTACAAAATATTTTCTTTTCTTATTTTATCCCTTTTGGTACAGTTTGTAGCAAGAAATTGTGAAATCTTTTGTTGTTATTTCTTGTTTTGCAGAGAAAAATTATATCTACTCGAGTTCTTATTTCTTCCTTAGAGAAAACTTGTATCTATTCGAGTTCTTATTTCTTGTTCGGCAGAGAAAACTTATATCTATTCTGAGTTCTTTTTTCTTTTTCTGCAGAGAAAACTTGTGAAGAGTTTCTACTTCCTTCTTCCCTATGCTGTGCAATATGGTTTTAGATTATCAAGCGAGCAGGAAAAAAAACGATATAAGCAAGAGGGGTCAGAATGTTGCTAGTTTGTTGAAATAAAAGGGTAAAAATACCTCAATAAGGCATTTAGTTATAGAAAAAAAAAGCATTTTTACAAAAAAAAAAAAATTATAAATAAAATTTATAGATTTTATTTAAAATTAGATATTAAATCTTATATTTTATACATTTTTACCTTATATGTTAAAATTAGATTAAAGTTTAATTTTTTTATAGAAAATATATTTAAAATTTTAAGGAATTTAGTATTTATTATTTTTGAGTTTAGTATTTAATGTTGAGAAAAACTTGCCTACACATGGATGTGTAGGCAAGCCCAACATTTCATCAATGTGTACCATTTTGGACCACACTTTTTTTTATTAATAAACAAAAAGGAAAATAAATAATCATTTGTGTGGCTAAAAATAGTTACACATAGACAAAATGTAAGTATTCAATTAGAGAAATTTGAGAATCCCTCTATTTTAAATTATTTCTCTTCAAATTTTGGATAGAAAAATTTAGGTGATGTCCTATTTTTTGAAGTTTATATACGACTCAATTTAAGCTGCACTTTATTTTTCTTTCTATTTTTTGAGGTTAAAGAATAAAAAAATGTGATTTAAATTACACGATATATATGTATCGTAGGCTTCAAAAGATAAGTTATACCGAACATGACCTAAATTGCTCTCATTTACAACAAATACAAAATTTGAAAATTCAAGAGACTAAAAATGTAATTTTTCCTATCTCTTATCACGATTAGCAATGGCTCAAATCCTTGCAGTCGAGTGCCATGATGTTGTTGCTATTATTCGACAACACAATCGGCTTGACACTAGTTTTCTCGAGAATAAAATCAACAATAGCCAAAGCCTTGAGCTTGCGAAAGTCCTCTGGCTTCACCTTTTCCTTTATTAAGACTATTATAATCCTGTAAATAATACCTTTTTTATATTCAAATTCATGAGCTCTTGATCATAGACATGCACTTATGTCGATTTAACTATTGTTCTAGTTAGCAATCCAGTAAATGTTGTAAATCTGAAAAGTGTTAGTAAGAAAGAGACTATCTGATTTATAATATGGAATTTGGCCGTTCTACCTACAGGAGAAAGTGAAAACAAAAACAAAAACAAAGAACAAAAACTAGTTTGCTGTTACTGATTCTCATAAACTCCCCTGTGGTAATTGCCAATTCTTCTTGCTTCCATTCAGTCTCAATCTTTAGAAGTTATCACAAGCAAACCCAATGCACCAATGAGGATATACTGCAGGTAAGAAACAATATCCATAACTTAACCACAAAACTTTTAAAAAACAGCCTTTACCATTTACTTCAGTAAAAAAACAACTGATAGAAATTGTTCATGTCAAGGTAAAGGTGAACCAGTAGAGAGTAAATTTTCTGCAAACCTTGATAATTGGCTTCTCAGTCATGACTATAGTTACCCATCCGACGTATGGTAAGAACCTGAGATTTACAATCATGAGGATATTTGTGTTCTTAGTAAATCAGGACAAATTTGTCTTTGTATAAAATCTTCATGAATGAGAAATGGATTTACTGCATGCATACAGATAAATTGTCACTTCTTTCTCACAAAATTGTAACTATAGGTGCACTTTTGTGAGGAAGAAGTGAGCTTAAAGCATATACCTTCGACCAAAAACAATGTCTGAATTCCCCAACTCCATGTGTGTTTTTTTATAAAAAAAATGAACCATCTCGAAGTAACTAACTTATGACAATTTTTACTCTAAAACAATTGTTATAGATATTGTTTCTTTTTTGAGATCCGTGACTGTCTAGGCAATCTTGCGTGCGACTAAAGTAATGGACATACCACCTGACCCTACAACATTTGGATGCCAAGGAAATTTATAGGAAATTAATTCTTAAGTAGGTGGTCATCATGGTTTGAACTCATCCCCTTTTACTTAGCTCCTCAAAGCCCTCCTGAATCCTGACTACCAGACTATTCCATAATGATTTTTCTTCCTTTTGTTTCTTTTTATGAGAAGCTAAGCTTTCATTGAGGAAAAAAAAAAATGAAAAAACAATGGAGCATACGAAAAGAGAAGTAGACTTAAGGTGAAAACACCACAACCATTTAACCAATAAAGTTTTGTTGCGAGCTCTCAAATTTTTATTTCAAAACCCCCAAGATCCACCCCACTTCACAAGGTGACCCATTTCTCTTTCTTGATCCCTTTCAAAGGAAATCACTCATAAGTTTCTCCAATCACTTACTCACCTAAACGAGAATCTTAAAGAAGGGAAAAAAATAAATAAGGATCTCACTCAAGACAAATTGAATCAGAGTAAGTCTGCCCACTTTTCCAGGAAAAAAACTCATTTTCCAAGAAGACCTCTTCCCAATCTTGCCCACCACTGTGTTCCAAAACAAAAGAAACCTAGGATTATGCCTTAAAGGAAAACCTAGAAAAGTGGAGGGAAACGACCTAACTTCACACCCTACCAAGGCAGCCCACCAGTTCAACTTCACTAAATCACAATTAAAAGACAGAGCAAAAGCCTGTTTGCTTGCCTAAGCCTTCTTGTAGCGCAAATCCTACCGTTCGATTTCCATTTACAAGAATGGAATACCTGATCTATCTCTCACAACTCCAAATCTAAGATTACTTATACCTCAAAACCCTTCTTAGCCACGACTCTATCCATTTCTATGTAATCATAAGCCTTTTCAAAATCAACCTCGAAGATAATTCTTTCCTGCTAATGAGATCTATAATCCTCAATAACCTCATTAGCAGTAAAGGTCTAATATAAGGTTTGTCTCCCACCAACAAAAGCACTCTGAGACTCTGCAATTGTCAAGGGAAAAACTTTTTCCAACCTATTAGCCAACATGTTAGCAATAAAATCTTGTACACGCTCGTCACAAGGTTAATTGGTCTAAACCCCGTCCTTCCTTGCAAGATCCTTCTTGGGGATTAAGCAAACAAATCTTTCATTTAAAGAACTATTCTAAACCCCACTCGTAAAACTTAAAAAATTATAATAAAAAATAATAATAAAAACTTCCAAATATGTAGCACACTCCCAACAATCCTAGAAAAGACCATTGAGAACCCGTAAGAGCTGGGATGCTACAACTTTTTATTTTTGGTGACTTTGGTATTCATACGATGCTACAATGTTTCATGATTAGGCAAACAAATTAATTTGGTTCACTTTTTTCATGATCGGGACGGCAGATTTTTTTTTTTAAAAAAATAAGTGTGCAAAATTTTTACCCGACGGCTCTGCCCATGATGTGGTGCCGTTGAAGCCACTGCTGACCTTTCGCATACAAGAGTCTGTCATCACCATAGTTGTTGTCTCCTAATGAAGCAACACAATAACAAGAATTATAGGTGAAGCTGCAGAAAGAGGTTATGAAGAAAGAGACACAGCTACAAAAGAAATATATGAATCATGATATCAGTTGATAAACTATTTCTAATCAAAGAGGCTTTTAAGTATTACTTTTTTTTTTTGAAAACCGGGAAATCGGTGCTTCGCTCCCGTATAGCCGGGGCACCAGTGGCCCGTCCCTAGGCTATGACACCGGGATACTTCGAAGAGTATTCTAGTTTAAGCGCTTTCCAGTGGTCTTGAACTAGGGATCTCACAAGGAAGCGTGCCTTGAAGTCCTTGCCCTCAACCGCTGGGCTGCCCCATGGGGACGGCTTTTAAGTATAACTATTCAAGCTCATAACAATTATTCTATATTTTCCTACAAGTTGGCACCTTTAGTGAGTACTTCAACTTCTCCATTATCTTGACGTTCGTGAACCTGCAAAAATGAAAAACTGTGATTTAGTCTCGGTGTCCCTTATGAGATTCTTGGATCAGACCAACATCATGATTTTGCTGACATTCCCATTTAAAGAAACATCAAAACTTTTTGTTCTACTTAAAGTAGTCCCTAAAATAGCTGAATGCAGACAATAAGGATGAAACTACAATCCCTGCCAACGTGAACATAACTCAATTAGTTAAAGCATAAAAATGATAATACAACTTTCAAAGGGGATTGATATTTGATAAAATTGTCAGTATATTGTATTCACCTTAATTACACGATGGACAATTGGAATTTCACGGCCCTGGACAAGATAGACAACAAAAGAAAATATCAGTTCAAAAGGACTTTATATGCCTTCCGAGTGCATAAAAATGAAAATCCAACATTGGAAAGCCAATGATAGTATCCATGAAACTGAAAGCTAAAAATAATGAATTTTTCGAGGTCAATAACCACCAAAGCGGCCATGTGATCCACGCAAAAAACTCTTTACAATAAACTAAAAGAAAACTTCAACAAGTACTTACGTCAACATTAAAAACAACAATCTCCCCAGTACGAATAGGATCTTTGCTCATGTGCAAGAACAAAATGTCACCCTGAACAAAATTTAAATTGTTCTAATTAGATGAGTAAGCAGAAAGTTAAAAGAGACCAAGTGACAAGTATCTTCCTTCCCACAAGGCTCATAATCACCATAAAACCGTAAAAAATACTGGAGAAGTAATAGAGGTTAAAAGCAAAGCTACACGATGCAGCTTCAAATCCCATTTCCATCAATAAAAAGTCAATAATAGATAATTTTATTTCTCTCCAAGAAAAATCCCTGATTGCCAAATAATCCTCTGCCTCCTAAAGAACTTAGAATTACTAAACAACTCTTTTAAAAAGAGGTAAGGAATCTTCATTCTTCAGTCTAATGGTTGAACATTGACCACAAAACTCATTCAACTACCATAAAAAGAACTTATTATACACATGGATTATCAAAAGTTATAAGATAACTCACCCTCTTGAAGCCAGGTTCCATGCTCCCAGACAAGACAACAACAACAGGAGACTCGCTGCCAGTAATGCACATCAATGTCTTCCAAATTATAAGAGCCGATGTAACGATCAAACCTGAAAAGGAATATTTTTTCTAAATGAGTTTGTAAGTAGTCTTAAATCACCACTAAACCCAAAAGCTTAAGATGATGACAGTAAATTATATCCTACTTAGACACTTCCTCCAACTTGTGGGCTTGAGAGCCGACAAGTGAAAATTAATATTAATTGGGAAAAGAAAATGGCATTACAAGAGTTTGAACCCAATATCGGATTATAATTTAACACGACTGAGAATCCCACATTGGAAAGATAGGGGGGCCTCACAACATTTATAAGATATATAAACTACTACTCTCATTACTCTCATTATCAATTATTTTGAGATGAAACTTCATGTTTCTCTATTGATATCACAGCCCAAGAAATCAAACGGGTATTCAGTCCAAAAAATTGTGATCCAATTCAATAATGGTGAACCCAAAGATGCACAAGCTTGGAAAGCATGTTGAATATCACACATTGGAAAGATGGGAGACCTTGAACGACACCACTCATTACCAATTGATTTTGAGATGGATCCATGAGTTCTGCCTCTCGAATGTGTAGCTGATGATGAGATAATTCTTCGGACATACAACTTCCCTTCCAGAACTAAAAGTTGGGTGTTCATATTTACCATGTTATTTCATTGTAAATAAACGGCTCAAAACCTAGCCAAAACCTCGTAACATTTTCATCTTCTCAATGAAAATGTTTTCTTTTCCTATCAAAAATAAAAAAGAGAGATGGCCCATGTAATCTAATAAACCTTAGTGTTCGAATCAAGAAAAACGGTTTGATCTCACCGAATTTCTTTTAACATTACGCAAAATACTCAAAGTAAGTAGAATCCACTTGAAACTAAGAAGGGTAAGAAAGCGATTCAACTCAATCTACTCAAACGCAGAGATTACACGATTTCTTGAACCAATTTACAACCAAATACAGACGATTCCCACTAGTATGATACAGATCAAGCACAAAATTGGGGTAATTAAACTTAAAGATTCGAAGAACAAGAGAGAATACGCACCAAGACTAACAGCTTGAGAAAGGAGCTGACGGATTTGAATAGATTTGATGGAATCGACAGTTTCGCCAATCCAGCCCATTGCGATTGTTTTGGTGAGATTTGGTTGTTCATACAGTTCCTGATTTCTCATTACGATTCTGCGGAATCGCTGCTTATGATCCTTTTATATCACTCCATTTCGGAGATGAATGTTGGATACTATCTCAATCTTTCCCCTTTTTTTTTATAAATTTTTCCCAATTAATTATTTTATTTTATTTTATTATTATTATTTTCTGTTTTGGTTATAGCATATATATATATATAACACATTTATGTTCATTTTTTTTAAAATTTTCCAATTTTATCCTTTCCACATCAAATACGGATTGAATTGATGGAATGTTATCGATTGAAAATGGATTGAATGTTATCAGTTGAAAAATTATTAAATGTTATCACTAGAAAACTTATTGAAGTATAAATATTTTGGTCATTTGATAGAGATGAGCAATACTTAGATGAGCCACATATTTTTATTTTTTTTAAAAAATTGACTTTGATTGATGGAGAAAGAAATGTTAAAGTGGAGAGAGAAATTAAAAAAAAGTAATGGTTGTAAGGGTGGATCCTTACCTAAGTATTGCTCTGATAGAGATTGTCCTATTTCTCTACTATATACGTAATTTTTTTAACAAAAATTTATTTATGATATTTTTTTGTTTTTTTTTACTAGACATGTAAAATCCCCTAATTTTTAAGCATCTTTTACATTCTTTTTAGACTTCACATGAAACTTTTGTTTATATTTTTTTTTATATTGTCCGAGTCATTTTGTACACCTTGATTATTATTGTTATGAGACATATTGTTTGTGACCATCATAAATTAATCTATTACTTCTTAATTTTATAATGTCCTCTTAATCATTAGATCATTTCATAATGTTTTATCGAACTATTACTCCACTTTTTATTTTATCAAATTAGATGTTTTAAAATTCAACTAACATGTGACATTTAAATTCATAATTTTTTTTAGTTAACATTCACTCATGTCAATCGAGTTGCTATTCTAGTTGACTATTAAACGTTTGAAGATCTCACACTAAAAATTTTTAATTATTGTTCAGGTTGACAAAATTAAATTAATTTTTAATTTTACCTAACTTTTAAGCATTTTTCTTTTCTTTTCATTTTTTGGGGAGAAGTTTAATTTTTTAATTTTATTAATATATATATATATATATATATATATATATATATATATGAGAGATTTGCATTCATAACTTTTTAGTCATGGATATATACTTATGCGAATTGAGTTATTGTTTTAGTTAGCTATCAAATTGTTGAGGACCACACATTAAAAATGAGATATACTAGCATTTAAAAGATAGATAGAGTATTCTCTTATCATAAATTAGTTTTGAGATGTAACTTATACTAATCTAATCTGTATTGAAGCCCATTAAATTTAAATGAATATTCAATCAAATAAAATGAAATTAAGATCAGATCTAATATTGATTAGTCCAAAATGACACTATCTTAAAGATCTCACATTATAAAAGTAAGTCTAATATTTATAAGATAAGTAGATATTTCTCTCCTTTGCAAATTGATTTTATGATGTAACTTATATTAGCTAGATTTTAAACTAGGTTGTGATTTATTACAACTTCTTTTATAGCATGGTTTGCCCAGCATACTACATGTACATTTATTTTATTTTTTTAGTAGACTGCTTATAACAGTAACCCTCCAACAAATCTCTAAATTGATATAACATAAGTGCTTACGACTTTATTTTTTATTTCATCTAAAATTATACATATCAATAGTGATTGTTGTCCTCCCAATTAACTAATGTGACATTTTTGTTTATATTCGCAACATAACCATTTCCTTGCACTCGAATAATGAAATTGTAGATCTACCTAATGAAAATTAAGATCTATGATCACAGTATACAATTTCGTTTTATAGATAGAAGTGTTGAGGATCTTACATTAGACAAGTAATTTATGAGATAGATGAATTATTTCTCTCATTACTAGTTAATTGTGAGATGGAATCACACAATATTTAATATGGTATCGGTCAGAGCACATTAAACTCAAACAAGTACTTAGTCCAATAAATAAAATTTTGTCTTTTTTGATATCCATGATTGTTCGGGCCAACTTGCACGCATCTCGACTATTGTCATGGAACATACCGTCTAATTTTACAATATTTGGATGTCAAGAAAATTCACAGAAAATTAACTCATAGGTAGGTGACTACCATGGATTGGGTCAATCACCTCTTAGTTCTCCAAAGACTTCTTGACCACCGTTGATTGAACTTCATAATAGTCCAAAATGAAATTCAGATCCGATCTAAATTATTCAGATCAAAATCGCATCATTTAGAGAAAATATGTTGAAGATCTCATTCTATCATAAAATCAATTAATAATAAGTAGAGCAATTTATCTATTTTATAAATATTAGAAGATTAAATGTGAGATTCTCAATAAAATCAAAGCCAAAATATGTGGAAACATGAAACCTAAAGCCAAATTTATCTCAACTTCCACGGTATAGTCTCCATTGCAATGTTTGAAAGTGTAAAAATTGGATCTTTAGATTTTTTTTTTTTTTTTTTTTTTTTTTTTTTTTTTTTTTTTTGAGGAAGAGAGATCTAAAGAAAAAGATAAGTCTTCATTTGTAAACAAAGAAGAGGGTATTTTCTACATACTCTACAACTCGCTACTACTGCAAATCAGTATAAATTAAACTTCACATTAAAATGATTTTATGTATAAGTACATTTACAAAGAAAAACAAAAAACAAAAACAAAAAAAGAGTTAATTTTCTTTTAAATTTTCAAATGCTTCCTCAATTTGGATCAGAGAAACAATTATCAAGTCAAAGTACATTTGCTATCCAGCCCTATCAGAAAAGGTTGGTTTTCAATACTTGTGGACCATCAGTTCTGTAAAGCCTTGCCAAACCAGAAGCATATCTACAAAAATGACAAACGAGTTATTGAAAAAAAAAAAAAAAAACTCGAGCAAGACGGGAAGTGTATACGATTTCTCGTAGCGGTTTTATTTACCCGAAAATCAAGAGGAGTAGAGCTACGATCAACAAAAAGTACTGATAGCATTTGTGCCTGGATTTACGTTTCACATCAGACCCTGCAGGAATGTACTTGTGGTTAACGTATCCGAACTGCGGTCGGATTAGGAGGATGAAGCCAAGGAGAAAGCCCGAAATGAAGCCTCCGATGTGCGCCGAATTGTCGACGTTAGGTACGAATCCGACTGCTAGGTTTAAGGCAATGATCAGAATCAAAGACATCATGGCTGCACACTGAGTTTCATTGACAAACAAAGTGATAAGTTCCAATGTATAATATGGGGAAAAAAAGAGAAAAATGAATGTTTTTTTTTTTTGTTTATTACCTTATTTGTATAAATTGTCCAGTTTGTTATGAGCTCAGAAAGCATAGCTCCCAAAAGGCCAAAAAGTGCACCAGAAGCACCAACTGAAATGGTTGGATTTTGAGAATGATTGATATTCAAAGATGAAAGTAAACTCCCACCAAATCCAGAAAGCACATACAATGATCCTATTTTCACTGCCAAAAACAAACATTAGAATTTTTAAAAAGCACGGATACAAATACGAGACATGAATACGATACGTATAAACTGACAACAAACAGATCGTTTTGTAAGAAGCAGAGACACGGACATGACAATGTCACGTTTATTAAATAGTACGAAGTATGTATTATTTGTATGCAAGAAGGAAAGTTAATGTCTACGAGTTTATGCCTGTATGTGCTCAAGGTATAAGTTCAATGTGCTTAACAAGGATTCCATAGGTGTTTAATAGAAATTAAACTCAACTATGATGGAGTGACCTAGTGATAAAGAGAATCTTGAAGACCTAAGAGGTGGTGGGTTCAATCTATGGTGGCCACCCTTAAAAATTAATTTTCTACAAGTTTCCTTAACATCCAAATATTATAAGGTCAGGCGATATGTCCTGTGACAATGAGGTGTGCATAAGCTGGTCTGGACAATCTCGAATATAAAAAAAGATATTGAACTCATATTTACTTTGTACAACAAGTGTCTAAACGTATCTATTATTGTGGTACAACAGCTCGATACGTGTGCAACAAGTGCTAGACATGAATACATTGTCCCATACCAATTTATATTTTCGAGAGACAAACTGCCTAACCTTGTAACATTTCCTAGATAGGTTGCCACCATAGATTAAACCATAACTTCTTAAAACTAAGGCATTCTTAACCGCCAGGTCAACTCGTGATTATCGAAATTAAAGTGTTCATGCTTCAATGATATCAAATCCCTTTTTAAATTCTTGTCATATTTGGTTAGATAATTCAAGTAACTTTAAGAATTCTAAAAAATCACGAAAACCCGTTAAAGACAAAGCACATAAAAGCTCTTTCTGTTATGAAATCATCCCAAACTCCTTATAAAAACACAGGCAAAATCTCTTTCCCTCTTGTTTTTTTTCTTTAAATTAACATATGTATGAAGAAAACCAATGTCAAGAAAAGTGAAACTATGAATGAATACTTCAAAAAAATTAACTTAACATATTGTTTTGAAAGTGCTTACAAAATCCAAATTCTTGTTCGAGTCGAATTCCTATGAAGAGAAGGCTGAGCATATTTGTAAGTAAATGAATAACTCCAGCGTGAAGCCACATACAAGTAAACAATCGCCATCCTTCGCCATGTTCAACTACTGATTCTTTATCCAATGCCCCATAACGTTTCAAACTGAAAAAAAAAACCAAAAACCAAAAATCAATCAAACAAACAAACCCCCTCCCCCGCTCTGTTTTTCCTATGTTTCTTCCAAAAATCATGTTTTTTCTTGAGGGGTCGTCCAATTTCATCCAGATTTACAAAACCCATGTTCTAGTTTTTTCGTATTCAAACGAAAAATTTATCGGTTCAATACATGCCTGAATTGTTTACAATTGGCAGCCGAGGAGGGTTTGATTCTTACATGACGACAGAAGGGCCGAAGAGGGGGTTCTCCTCAAACGGTTGGAAGGAGAAACGGCCGAGCTCGGGGTAAAGAATGCAACGGTCGCCTCCGAGGGCGGCGGGGCAGTTGTTTTCGTATAATGTGAAAACAAACATGGCAACATTCGTGATGAAAATGAGAGGCACTAGCCATGAGAACCAGGGCTTGGGCGGAGGAGGATAGTAGCTCGGTGGGGGCGGAATTGAGAGGGGCTTTCGGACCTCATGGGACACGGACTCGATGTCGTTATGGGGCGACGTCTTCCCCATCGGGCGATGGTGGGGGTGGCGGCGAAGGCGAGGAGTGCACAATAGCGTCGGCGATGGCGGATGCTATTGTGCACCAGTTGTTTGAGTGAGAGAAAGAATGGAGAAATAGCCAAAGAATGGCGAAGAACGATTCTTGCTGGGATGGTCGTTAAGTTAGGTATTTTTTTTTCCTGCTAATAGGAAATTGAAGATGACCAAACTGCCCCTTCTCATTTTGTTGCCACAAAGGAAAATAATAAATAGCGTTTATTCAAAATTTCCCCTATTTTTCTTTTCACAATTTATTCAAATATTTCTCTCTGTTTTTTTTTTTTTTCAAATCTTCTTAATAATAACCCATTCTATAATACCAACGTATGATTGCTCGGATCTCGTTTTAGTTTAAATGTTTAAGACATGTGAGATTTTTTTAACGGAAAAAAATAATAATAATAAATATTTGAAAAGGAAAAAAAGAAACAAAAAAGAGGCGTGTGAGTATTTTTTTTGATTCAATAATGTTTTATCTAAAAAGAAGAAAAATGAAGATTCAAGCTTGTAATTTTATAATTATTAAAATGTAAAAATCACTCGATTTTCAAAGTATGTGTTATAATTTATTAACTAAAGAAATAACTATTTTTTCTATTAATATGAGAATCAAAATAATTATTTTAATGGAAAGAATTGATGATTTGTTGGTTTCATGGTAATATTCTATGTGTAAAATTTGTGGTTCTCTCCCCTAATTTGTATTAGAAAAAAGGCGAGGAAAAGAAAATGAGATGAGAAATTTCTCCCGAGTTATATAGAGACAAGAGATGTATTTCCCATCTTTGTTTCATGGATTCCCATCCCGTTTACTTTTATTTATTTATCTTTTTTACTAATTTAATCTTTGAGTGGCACAGACAAAGATAAAAGGTCATTTTCAACCTTGTCCCGTTGACATCTTTAGTACCTAAGATAAATTTAGAGTTAATATTAATTAAAATTGGTTTAATAAGGTTAATCATTTTAATATAAGTAAAGAAAATACGTGAACTATTTCTAAAATTTATAAATAAATATGATACTTTTTAAAGAAAAATTAACAACAAAATTTAAATAAGGACTAATTAAAAAAAATATAGACTAAAATTGAACATTTAAGTTTTGAGATCAAAATGCGATAATCTTATTTTGCCTAATTTCACTCTAATTTAATTCAATATCATGAATGAAAAAATATGTTTTATTTGATATATGTGGTAATTACTAAAACTTTGATAAAATTAGCTCAAAAGGCATATTAGTTTGAACTTATAAATAAAAAATAAAAGTGAAAATGGAAAAAATAAAACAAAATAATTAGAAATTGGCACGTTTGCCATATTATTTTAAAAGAAAAATAAAATTTTATTTTTCGAAATTTGAAGAGGATACATAGGAGGGGAAGGAAAATGAATTTTTCAAAAATAAAAAATAAAAAGAGGTCAAGATTTGAAACTAAATAAAATAAAATGGGGTGCATATTCGGCCATATAAGTCGATTTATGACCTAAATATTTATCTTTTTCAAATTGAAGTTTTGAACTTTTCTTATTGCAGGAGAAAAAAGACAATGAGGCAAATTGGAGATTTACAATTGATGTTTCTCGCATTTTGAATCTCTAGAAAAAGGGGCAGATGTCAATTTGGGTTTAATTTATTTTTCATTCCTTTAGTTTAATTTTACATTATACATTTTATGTGCAATTTTTATTGTTCTTTCATCAAGTGTAATTAAATTTTCAATGTATGACTTAAAGGTGACTTAATTTCAATGGTAGTTTTGAGAGGTTTTTAATTCTTGTGCTTGATTGTAGTTGATTGATGTTATATATAAGGTTGTCTCGATGACTATTTGTAGGAGTGATTAGAATGATGAGTGATTAAAAATTGGAATTTGTGCAATAACTCGCTTGGATGAAATTTTTTTGGACAACTTGCAAACAATAATTTGTTTAGATGAAAATTTTGGCAAAAAATTTAGAAAAATTATATTAATTGCCAATTGTATAATGTTTTTTTTTAATCAAAATTTTATAATGTTTTGTATGAATATAAATCATCAAATATTTTAGGTATCTAAAAGAAGGATTACATAAAAAATTAAATTTTGAGTGGTTAGAAATGATTGATTATTTTGAGAGACTATAATAACTCCATTAGATGTAGTTTTTTTTAGAGTGATTGAAAATTTCATTTTGAAAATCTCCATCCAAACACCCCATATGATTTTGTGACACGTGTAATTGTTTCAAATGACTACAAATTGTAATGAGTGGCTGGCTTATGTGTGTAATTATGATTGTTCGAAATTGATATGAAATGCTACCGTACCATTAAGTAATAAGATTTAAGTTTGATATTGTATAGTCAATAAATATAGGAGAATGAATCTCAAATAAATAAAATGAATGATCGTTTGTTTTGAGTTTATCAAATAAGCAGACTAATTTCTTAAATTTGATAAATTTAAATGGATGGTGGCATAAGATCAATATTACAATTAGATTAAACAAACCCTTTGAATTTAAAGTTTTCATAAATGATTCGTTTTCATTTATTTTTTATGGTTTAGTTTGAATTTCATTTAAAATACCAAAAACTTTCCTTTTATTTATAATTTACCATTTTTTTAAAAATTCGATCTGGTTTCACTATTTTTACAATTTAGATTTAAAAGTCATTAATTATTCTGACACGTTTCGACAATCCAACCAAAATAGATCAAATTTGAAAATTCAATGACTAAAAATGAAACAAACTTGAAAATCGAAATACTAAAATTTAACTTTTAAAAGTTTATGGATCAAAGCTAAACAAAACTCAAACTATTGAAACAAAAATAGTTTTTTAACCTATATTTAAATTTAAGTATTGAGGTTATAAAAAAATGTAAAGTATTTAAAAGTTTTTTTTATTGCGCATAACATTGTCCTATATAAGAAGGTTTAATGTTTAAGTAGATTTGTTATTACCATATATAATTGATTTAAGTCTCATATGGTTTGTTTTATTTCAAAATTATTTCATTTTACTCGATCATTATTTAAAAAATAATTTACAAAAGAAAATCAAAATAAAACTTTACAAAAAAATCAAATTAAAACTTACACTATAAGAAATGAAATGAATTAAAACTTACACTATGCACAATATAGATTGAAGAGATAAGAATTAAAATAGTAAATATGCTTTTTTTTAGCATATTAAATTGTTAATAGAGTTTTTTTTGTTATTATTATTTTTTTATTTTTTGTAGAGTTACTATATCAATTTTGACAAGACTCAAATTATTAAAGTTGAATTTGTGACATGAATAACCTTTTAAGTAACGAAGTGTAAAATTGGTTTGTTTGTTTTTTTTTTTTTTGAAACAAAGTGTAAAATTGGTTAAAAAATACCTTATTAAAAAGGAAAATTGCAATGGATGATCTATTTTAACAAAATAATTACAAATCTAATTAATTTTAAAAATATTTGCATATATAATCAAATATATGGAATTATTAATACTATTTATACATTATTATTGGTATTAATACAATATTATGTATTATTAATATAATATTATATGTTATTAATACAGTATTGTGTATTAATATAATATTATGTACTAATAATACGGTATAATTATTCAACCTATGACTATAATTACTATTTTTTTTTTTTTTTTGCCTAGTATTATAAATTATTTTTTCAATTTGCATACTCCTAAAAATACCCCTTAAAAAAACTACATGTCCGCATTTAAATTGACGTACATCATTATATTATACAATTTAAGCAATACCATATAGTAAAAAATTGAGGCTCTCTCTTTAACCTTGAGAGAGAAACACTCTCTAAGAGGGCTTAGGGAAGATCTCCCCAGAGATCGACCGGCGAAAGTGTGTGGGCACATCTTTGTGCGTTTCTGGGCTCTCCTTCACCCATGGTGTAGAGGGCAGTCTTGAGGCTTGAAGGCGAGCAGAAGTAATGGAGCCCAGACGGGGCTGTGTGGGGAAAGGAGAGGTGTTCGTGTTGAAGGGTTCTGGAGTTGTTGGGGAAATCGGGCTGAGGCGAGCTTGCAAAAGTTCAATTTCCTCGACACTTTTCATGGTAAGGTGAGAAGTAAGGGAGCGAACGTGTTCTCACAGACGTGTGAAGTAAGGAAAATGAAAGTGATGGGAACGAAAAAATGACAAAGGAAGGGATTGGGAGTGGGAAGAACACCATTTGACAGGGGAAAGGTGCCGTTGACGAAGATGCTGCCGCTACAGATTCCATTATATTGGTGAAGATGGAGCATATCGTCGGAGAAGAGGACAAAGGTCGAAGAAAGAAGGGCATAAATCTCGTCGGAGAAGATGAAGTTAGCCGGAGCAAAATTTGCAGCGAAGATACATGTCTTTTGATGGGTCAGATGTCTCTGTCATGGCAGCTGGATGTTGATGGGCTCAAGGAGAAGTCTTTGGCAGAGGAAAAGTCGAGTTTTTAGGAGTTTTTTTTACTGTTTTTAATGTCTTTTTACAGGAAAAGTCACTAGTGTTAATTTCTAGTTATAGGAGTAGGTGTTTTTTGTTGCTTTGGTCCTCAATGGAGCTAATTGATAAAGGCTCTCTCGGTTAGTCGATGGTTCGATCGGTTCAGGGTAAGGATGAATCTCTTTTGGGGCTAACTCTTCCCTTCTTAACTTTAGTGGAGTCTCGTACTTCTGTAGTGTTTATGTTCCCTGGATTATCCCCCAAAGTTCTTCATAAATCAACCATGGTCGTGTTGATGAAGGTTTATTGGTCTTTGTTGTTGGAGTTTTCACATCTCAAGTTAGGTAAGACCTTAGTTTGATTAAGCGGTTTGTTGTTCAAGATGGACTTTATTTATGGGTTCCTTTTCTTTGGGTGGCCATCTTCCAACATGTGGTGTGGGGTTTGTACCAATATTGGGAGGATAATCCTCTGTGAGGTTTGTACTTTTGGTTCTTAGTAATGAAGTTCTGTTGTTTCAAAAAAAAAAAAAAAAAAAATTTAAGTAAATGAGTAGGTGTCGGAATTAAGTTGAAATACATTAATATATTATACAATTTAAGTAAATAACTACGTGTCGGCAGTTAAGTTGAAATATCTTGCCCTTTTCTTAATATGATTATGAAATAGTCCACAAATACGGTTTGGAATGTAATAAAAATCCCAAAAAATAAAGACAAATATAAAAAACTTATGATTGCCCTACGCCTGCCGACGCGGTGACAATAAATAAATTAATAACTATTTTTTAAAATATTAATATATTGCAAAAAAAAAAAACATTATCTCTTTTTCCTGATTTTTTTTTTTTTTGGGTAAAAAGAACTCTATTTTCTGATCTTTAAAAAAGGTCTCACTTTTTTTTTTTTTTTAATTATGTTATCAAAAGTTGATCTTTAAACTTCTCTGACAAACATTTTCTTTAAGCACAATGAGACCAATAACACATTTAATCTGACAATTGAATCCAAGAAAAAAAAAATTTATATCAGTTTAATTATGTCGATTCAATGAAGATTCAAAATTATGATTTTTTTTTAAGTTAACCTCCGTTATTTTTTAAATGTTTTTTTTTTTAGTATTTTTAAAACCTTTCAATTTTAAGAATATATTTGACATAAATTTTAAAAAATTCACCTTTACAAACACATCCTATCTCTTATATTATATTTGACTATAACTTTTAAAATAATTAATCTATATCATATGATTTCTATGAGTTGTAGAATTCAATCGACGATAGATTCAATCTATCATTAATTGTCGATGGTAAAATTTAATTTAAATTTATTACTACAAATAAATTAATTTCGATTTTGTTCTAAAATAATTCGCTATTTTTATTATACATATAATAAAATCTCCTAAATTCTATCGTTCAACTACATTTTTTAGCCTTAAAACTATTAGAAAATATTTATAAAAAAAAACTCACTGACAGTTCACCGTCTTCTCGTGGGAGACTTTGTGGAGCTTTACTTGAGAGCTGCTTTAAGGGACCGTTCATGTCACTTGACTTTCTCTCTTTCACCCGTTCCAATAATTAATTTTCAATTCCAATTTTCATATTTAATTCCATTTCCAACTCTGCAGATCTGATCTGATCTGATCATTTCTTCCTTCTTCGCTCCCACACGTTCCGATTCCACTGCGTCTCTCTGCAAATCCAGGTTCGTTTTCTTCATTCCTCTCTTGATTTTCTACGAATTCTGTCACTCCAGTTCGTTCATCGGTTTTTTTTGTTTGTTTAGAAATCGCGTTGTTAGAAGTTCTGTTAGTGTGTGTATGTGATCTGATTTGTATTGTTTTTGCATTCTCTTGTTGATTCAAGTTCGTTTGATTATTGTATCTCTCTGCAAATTCATGTTCGTTTTCTTACTAACTCTCTTGATTTTCTATGAATTTTTCACTCCTGTTCATCCATCGGTTTTGTTTCTTAAGAAATCGCGTTAGTAGAGATTCTGTTAGTGTGTGTATGTATGTGATCTGAATTGTAGCGTTTTTGCATTCTCTTGTTGATTTAAGTTCGTTTGATTATTGTAATTCTCTGTAAATTCATGTTCGTTTTCTTACTAACTCTCTTGATTTTCTATGAATTTGTCACTCCAGTTCATCTATCGGTTTTGTATGTTAAGAAATCGCGTTTTTAGAGGCTCTGTTAGTGTGTGTGTGTGTGTGTGTGTGTGTATGATCTGATTCTCGTTTATTGTATCTGATTTGTGTTGTTTTGCTTTCTCTTGTTGATTTAAGTTCGTTTGATTATTGTATCTCTCTCTGCAAATCCAGGTTTGTTTTCTTACTCACTCTCTTGATTTTCTATGAATCTGTCACTCCAGTTCATCCATCGGTCTTGTTTGTTTAGAAATCTTGTTGTTAAAGGTTCTGTTAGTGTGTGATGTGATCTGATTCTCGTTTATTGTATCTGATTTATGTTCTTACGCATTCTATTGTTGATTTAAGTTGATGGATTATGTTTCTTGCAAAATTGATGGATTCTTAACTGGATTGAACTTGTTTCGGTGGTGTAGGTGAGAATGGAAGGTACCTCGCTTCACGGTACACTTCACGCCACGATCTATGAAGTCGATAGGTTGCATCAAGACGGTGGATCCAACATCTTCAGCAAGGTACATCTCTACATATCGATTCAAAGTTCTTTTGTACTTAGGTCGATTTCAGATTCTGTCGTGTTTTCGGTTCGTAATCTTTATGTCTGTTGATTTTTCTCTTTTTCGTGTGTACTACTACTGTGTAATTTGACTGTGAGTTTATGGTTGTCTTTCTTCCTTTGGAGAAAGTGAGTGTGTTTGAATGTGATTTCGATGAAGTTTTCTGATCTGTTGCTGGAACTGATTTGGAGAAAATACGACAATTAGATTTGCTTGAGTTAAGTTCTGAAATGTTAAACTAGTCGTGTGATATCGTATACTGCATCACATCGTAATTTCATCTCATGGCATCTATATGAGCCAAATTTTTGTTTCTTCCTATCTGCTTTTAGTAAATAAGTTATTGTTTATACTTACTGACTGGTTATTATGGTAAAAGTCCCCTGCGTTCAACTAAAATGGAATAGATTCAGAAGAATATTCTTCAATATTTGAGTTGTTAAATAGTACGTAAGCCTCAGTTTTGTTAAATGATAGATTCTTCAATATTTGAGTTGTTAAATTGTTGTGATAAAATGTCTCTCTTGTTTACAAATCTACCATTTTGCATTTCTGTCATTCAAATGGCTTATTGGAGAAACATTCATTGCAGTTAATGCAAAACTTTGGGGAGGCTGTTGGAATTGGCAAAGGAGTTACGAAACTATACGCAACTATAGATTTAGAAAAGGCTAGAGTTGGGAGGACGCGATTATTGGAAAATGAACCCAATAACCCAAGATGGTATGAATCTTTTCACATCTACTGTGCCCATAGGGCAACAAATGTTATCTTCACCGTGAAGGATGATAATCCCATTGGCGCTACCTTGATTGGGCGTGCATATGTGCCTGTGGAAGACCTCATAGATGGGGAGGAAGTTGACAGGTGGGTTCCAATTCTAGATGAAGAAAAAAATCCAATTGAAGCAGAATCTAAGATTCACATCAAGCTTCAATACTTTAGTGTTACTAAAGATCGCAATTGGGGTCGTGGTATAAGAAGCCGTAAATTTCCCGGAGTCCCCTACACGTATTACTCACAGAGAGAGGGTTGTAAGGTCTCTTTGTATCAAGATGCTCATATCCCTGATAATTTTGTTCCTAAAATACCTCTTGCTGGAGGAAAGAGTTATGCTCCCTCTAGATGTTGGGAAGATATTTTTGATGCCATACAAAATGCAAAACACATGATCTACATTACAGGATGGTCTGTTTATACAGAAATCGCCTTGATAAGGGACTCGAGGAGGCCGAAGCCCGGAGGAGACACCATGCTAGGCGAGCTGCTTAAGGAAAAAGCAAGTGAAGGCGTCAGAGTTCTTATGCTCGTCTGGGATGACAGAACGTCGGTCGGGTTACTAAAAAAGGATGGTCTGATGGCTACACATGATGAAGAAACCGAACAATTCTTTCGAGACACTGATGTGCATTGTGTCTTATGCCCTCGTAATCCCGACGATGGTGGAAGCATTGTCCAAGATCTGCAAATCTCTACCATGTTCACTCATCATCAGAAGATTGTGGTTGTGGATAGCCCAATGCCAAGCGGAGATTCGGAAAAGAGAAGAATTGTGAGTTTCGTTGGCGGCCTTGATCTTTGTGATGGCAGGTACGACACACCCTTTCATTCCCTTTTCAGGACATTGGATACCGCACATCACGACGATTTCCATCAACCAAATTTTCCTGGTGCATTAATAACAAAAGGCGGTCCAAGGGAACCTTGGCACGACATCCATTCCCGGCTTGAAGGCCCCATTGCCTGGGATGTCTTATTCAACTTTGAGCAAAGGTGGAAGAAACAAGGAGGGAAGGATGTACTCGTGCAGCTTCGAGAGCTTGATGAAATAATCATTCCTCCATCTCCTGTTATGTACCCAGATGACCATGATACCTGGAATGTTCAATTGTTTAGATCTATAGATGGTGGAGCAGCTTTTGGCTTTCCCGAGACCCCCGAAGAAGCTGCTAAAGCTGGGCTAGTCAGCGGGAAAGACAACATTATTGATCGAAGCATTCAAGACGCTTACATTAATGCTATCCGGCGGGCGAAGAATTTCATTTATATTGAAAACCAATATTTCCTTGGAAGTTGTTTTGGATGGTCTCCTGATGATATCAAGCCTGAGGATATTGGTGCCTTGCATTGTATCCCAAAAGAGCTTTCCCTTAAGATTGTAAGTAAGATTGCAGCAGGGGAAAGGTTTACTGTCTATGTGGTTGTCCCAATGTGGCCAGAAGGAATACCCGAAAGCGGATCGGTTCAGGCGATATTAGATTGGCAGAGGAGGACATTTGAAATGATGTATAAAGACATAATCCAGGCTCTTCGGGATCAAGGTATCGAGGAAGACCCCCGCAACTACTTGACATTCTTCTGTCTTGGCAACCGAGAAGTCAAGAGGTCCGGAGAATATGAACCTTCAGAAGCACCAGACGAGGATTCTGATTATTTGAGAGCTCAACAGGCCAGGCGTTTCATGATTTATGTTCACACCAAGATGATGATTGGTAAGCAATGCTCATATTGATTTTTTGGTTTAATTTACATGAATTTTCAAGGCTCGCAGCTTAATTCTAAAGCCCATCTAATTTTATTCCCATTATTTTCAGTTTTCATTTTCATTTCATACATTTGTGAAATTGTTTCTTATCCCAAAAATAAAAAATAAAAAATCAGTTTTAAATGTAAAAGTTTGTTAATTACTATGACATCACTTGATAATCATTTCAACCCCATTCGATAACAGTTTGATTTTTGAAATTTAAACTTAATTTTAAATGATGTGAATACTAATCAAATTTCAAAATCTAAAACAAACTTTTGGAAGCTATTTGTTTTTCATTTCCAAATTTTGATTTGGTTTTTAAAAATATAAGTAAGATCTAGATATCCAACTTAGAAAAAATATCTGATGAAGTAGGTGTTGTAGGCTTAAATTTCAAAAACCAAATTAAAAACAAAACAGTTATCAAACGGGACCTTAGTTTTTTGGTTTTTTTGTTTTTGAAAATTCCTATATACACTACTCTCACCTATGATTTTCTTGCTTTATCATCTATTATTTACCTTTATTTTAAAAAACCAAACAAGTTTTGAAAAGTGAAAAAAAGATTTTGAGAACTTGTTTTTGTTTTGGAATTTGGTCAAGAATTCAAATGTTTCCTTAAGATAGATAAAACTAGAAACGAGTACTGTGGAGAAATTGGAATAAAACAAGTTTAATATTCAAAAGCTAAAAACTATATGGATTTGAAATGAAACCTAAAACTACAAGTTCTTTTTGTTTCTTCAACATGTATGATCTTTTTTTTTTAATGAAATAACGGAGTTAAACATATATTGCAGTTGACGATGAGTACATAATTGTTGGATCGGCGAATATCAACCAAAGATCCATGGATGGTGCAAGGGACTCCGAGATCGCTATGGGCTCTTATCAGCCGTATCATCTGTCAACCCATGAACCTGCACGTGGTCAAGTTCACGGATTCCGTATGTCATTGTGGTACGAACATCTCGGTATGCTCGATGAAACTTTCCTTCGGCCCGAAAGCGAAGAATGTGTTGCGAAAGTTAACCGAATTGCTGATAAATATTGGGATCTATATTCAAGTGAGGAACTTGAGCGAGACTTGCCCGGTCACCTCCTCCGATATCCCGTCGGCATAAGTAGTGAAGGAGATGTCACAGAGCTCCCAGGATTCGAGTTCTTCCCCGACACCAAAGCCCGTGTACTCGGAACCAAATCTGACTACCTTCCTCCCATCCTCACAACTTAGTCATTGTTTCCTATACTCATACCCAGAAGTTATAGTTTCGTGCCATCTACTTCCAACAGGCATCTTGTGTTTGTAACTTGCAAAGACGTTTTAATAGTTTGAGGTTTACTTAAATACTGGTAATGTAACTTTGGATTTGTTTCTTGGTTTGAAGCTTACTGCAAATAGTGGCTAATGTAACTTTGGTTGTGTTTCATGATGTAAGAATGTTTAGTTTATAGTTAAATTTAAGCGTATTTTAAAAAATAAAAAAGTTATGAATTCGAAAATAAATTTTCTTAGGAACCAAATAATGTTTGGTTAGGTGGTTTGTTTCGTGAGAAGAGTCAAAGTATGTGTAAATTAGCTCAAACATTCTTGAATATTAATAATTAAAAATAAATAAAAATTATAGAGAAATAGTTCAATCAACATAAATATGTACCCATGATTTCAAAGTCATATATATTCAAATATTTTTATGAGGTGATTGGATTTTGGGTTGAGGAGAGAAGGGATGAATTTGAGATTTTTCAACTCCTTGTTTGTTTTTAGGTCATCACACTTGTTTTTAGGACATCACACCCCCTCCTCAACCCCTTCTCTAACTTTTCATCAATCATCTTATCTAATCATATCAAGTGTCATTAAATTTATAAATTGGTACAAATATATGATGATTACAATAAAAATAATTAATATAAAATAAACATTTCTCCTTAAACACCAATCCCAAACAAAGGGTTTAAGAGTTTTTGAGCCAAATTTGTTTGGGATATTCACTTTAAGAGTTTTAGTTTTAGTTCAACTAAAATTGGAGGGGTGAATTTGAATCTATAACTTTTTTATTATGAGAATATATGAATGTCGATGAACTATTATTGGGCTTGAATTTAAGAGATTGCATAATGGAGAAGAAGTTATTATTTTATTTTATTTTTTATCTAAAGAAAAGTTTAGAATACATATTAATTATATCAAAAAACCTTTTTCATTAAAGTGATTTTAAGTTAAAGACATGCGCCAACGAGATAAAAAATTTATATTGACAATAAGGGTTCTCAAGATCTTAGTAATGGGGGCTCAAATTCACCATTCCCAATTCGAAGAAAGTAAAACACGTGTGTGGTTATATTTTCTTAAAACTATTTTTAATCTCAAATTTGTTGACTTGCACATATGGATTCTACAAATGTCAAATGGTCATAAAGAGAAATGGATAGGCCTTAAATTTGTGGGGAAGTTTGTAGTTTGAAATTTTTTACATGAAGAGTTTTCTTAAGATGATTATCACAAAAGAAATAACTCAATTGACATAAATGTTTGGTATTGCCAAACATTATAAATAACTTAGTAGAATTAATATTAAGAAATAAATAAGGTTGTGGATTCAATCTATAATAACTACCTACTTAGAAATTATTTTCTTACAGATTTCTTTGATATTCAAATGTTATGTGATCAAACGATATTTATCATAAAAATAGTCGAAATTGATGAAAAATCTGAATAATTAATTCTTGATTATCAATTCATACATCATATTAGATGAATTCAGCTCATATTAACACTCAATCGTTGTTGTTATGAAAATCAGAACAACAATCAAGAAAACAAGGCAAAACACAAAGATTTACGTGATTCGCTAACGATGCGTTAACTACGTTCACAAAAAGAGGAGAAAACAATTTTATTATGATATAAGAATACAAAATGTTGATCAAACTGAGGCTAAGATTTTAAGAGAATAGCCAACAAGAGCAGTTGCTCAGCGGTATTAGTGTAAACCCTAATGACCTGAGGTCTTGAGTTCGAATCTCCCCATCCACAATTGTAGTAATCTAAAAAAAAAGGTTTTAAAAGAATATATATAATATACTCTCAGAAAAACCTTATTACAATATATGACCTAAGACATAAAAGTTCAATAAACTCAATTATATATTTTCAACAAGAGCACTAATTCAATGACACAAGTGTACATCCAATGACCAAAAAGTTATGAGTATGAATCTCCATAAAAACTCAACTACATATTTATTTAGAATTTTTTTTTCTTCATAATGATCTCAAATCTTATTTTTGGTAAAATGATTATAAGTCAACTTTTTTTTTTTTTTTTGAAGAAGATGATTAATTACACCTAATCAAGATTATGTCTAAAATATATTTTTTTTAAAAATAAATAAATAAAAGATTATGTCTAAAATATTGGTCTCGAGTTGAACCGTAATCTTTGGATTATGTGCATATTCAATATTTTTTTTTTTTTTTTAAATCCATCTTCAATTATTAAATGGACCCACCAATTTATATGTGGCAAATTGATATAATTTGGACGGTTCAAGAATGTTTAGGCAAAAAATGATTTAAAAAGCCA
This sequence comes from Sechiopsis laciniata, assembly GCA_037833695.1. NCBI lineage: Eukaryota > Viridiplantae > Streptophyta > Magnoliopsida > Cucurbitales > Cucurbitaceae > Sechiopsis > Sechiopsis laciniata. The sequence continues at coordinate 4,479,609 of JBBMKA010000002.1, read as the reverse complement.
GCCAAAAACACCAATAACATAAAATTAAAATAAAGTGGACAAAATAAAGATAAGCCAACCAATTAAAAAGTGTCAACAATTCAATAATGCTATGTTTCCTTCACATCACATAATCCTTTAAATTATGCAGTCTAATCACATTGTTCCTTCAAATAACATTTAGTCAAAATATTTTTAAATTTTATTTCAAATTCTTTAGGTTATAATATCATTTTAATTTTTATAATTTGAAGAAAAAAAATTGTGGATAGGAAATTTTTAGAAAAAAATCAACTATAATAAAACATGAATCAATTAACTTAAATTGATGTAAAATTGATAGTTTCAATTGATGAGACTAATGAACTTCAATAAATAAAATTGATGGCTTTCTTAAGTTGATTGTTGAAAATGGTTGAAAACCATAAAAATTGAAATATTTTGAAAAAATAGGTTGTTAGGGAGGCTAGAATTTGTCATATACAACAAATTTTCTTTTATTTATCTAATTTAAAGAAAAAACATCTAAGATAAGAGACTAATTTTGAAATGTATTCACAATATAAAAATAAATTTTGAAAATTTGAAAGCAATGTCTTCAAAATATAGACTAAAGTAACTTTTGTCCTTTAATTTTTTTGTAATTGATTTATCTTTTTAAAGAATTGGAATTTTAAATTGAAATTATCATTAGATAATAGCTTAGTGATGAAGAAAATTTTGTGAAACTAAGAAACCTCAAGTCTGATAATCTGTCCCCAAGGGGTGATTGGATTTTGGTGCTGAGTAGAGAGGAGAGAAAAGGGTAGGAGTTGGGAAGGGATTTCTCAATTTCTTCTTTGTTTTTAATATATTAATTTCTTCGCAACTATTTTTCAATTTCTCCTCGAACATTAAATGTCACATTAAATATTTTTCTAATTTTCAACCATATAATATAAAATAAAATATCTTTTATTTAATTTTATCAAAGGTTACCTCAAACATTTTCTAATTTTTAACTACATAATATAAAATAAAATATATTAAATTTATCATTTAATACAAATATGCAATAATTACATTAATATAAACTAAATACTTTTATAACATCTCCACTCCAAAACACCATTCATCAAATAAGTACTTCATGTCTCTAAATTACTCTACTTTCTCTCCCTCTTCCACTTCCTCTCTTCTCCTCTTTTCAACTCCAAAATCTAATCATCCCAAGAGGTGGTATAGTAGTCGAAGGTTTGGACTTTAAATGTATGTTCCCCTCAAGATCCTAAGTTTAAAACTCACATGTGACAATAATTTATAGACATTTTTCGTGTCTACATTCCTTCAATATTTCTCGATGCTTGACCTAGGAACGTAAACGAGCGTAGTTACCCTTGTTTCAAAAAACAAGTCCATGAAAATCACCAATTAAAATTTATATCTTATATAATTGCATGAACATCACAAATATCAAAAAGGAAATTTATTAAATTGAAAAATAATTTAGATGTGAAAGCAGAAGACAACCTTTTCTCCTACGAAATTCAATTGCCGACGGAATCTGGTTGCACAATAATCAAAGAATTATTTTTTTAAATAAAAAAAAAAATCATAAATCCCTACTCATTAAAACTTCATCCAAACATCTCTTATAGAGATGTTTAGATAAGTTTTGATGAAAAGTTAGTTTGAAAAATTATTTTGAAAAGTTAAAGATTGAAGATTGTAGCAAAAAACTCATTTGAATGTAGTTTCTTTTATAAAAAAGTTAGAGTGAAAATTTTGTTTAGATGTAGATTTAAAATAAATAGTTATTTTGCGTAGTTAAAAAAATGATTAAAAATAAATGGTTAAAAATGAATTATTTTGATTGGTTAGAAATGAATGATTAAAAACAAATGGTTTGGAAATGATGAATTATATTTAATAGTTATAAATGAATAATAAAAAATGAGGAGTTACTTTTAATTGAAAAAATGAAAAATTATTTTGAGTAGTTATGAAACTCGTTTAGATGTAATTTTTCAAGGAAAAATTAGTAAATCCTCAATTTAAATAGGGCACCTATTTGTTTGTCTATTATATCTTACAACATGTTCCTAAACATGGCAGCTCTGTAACCATTAAAATAGCTGCAAACATAATATATATATTTATATTCTGTTTTTTCTAAAAAAAAAACTATTTGGTAAAGGAGATAAGACTTATAATCGAGTAGTTACTGGATTATATAGGATGTCATTGTAATTATGTTTATGATGAATTTTTGACCTTTTCAGACAAGTTTATGCACTACGACTAGACACTACATGTACCTACAATATTTAGATGTCAAGAAAAGTTGTATGAAATTATTTTCAATATAATTTATTGAAAACTGTTGGAGACATTAATTGATTATATATGTGCTTATTGAAAATTATCTCTTATATTGGTTGAAGCTATCAGACACATGGACTTTTTCGTTTTTTACTAAACCCGCTCAAACTTTCTCTTAAGTACGAATCTTCTAAAAAGTTGTTATTCATAGATTTTTTTTTTATTATATATGAAAAATTCCCTATATGTTTTTATTGATCTTTTTTTTTTTAATATAAAAACTATTTGGGAAGGAAGATACGAATCTATAATCTTACGGGCCATTGACTTTGAGGTAATCCGAGATTCTCATGAAATGGACATCTGGATTATCTCGTTCGTTTTGCAAGAATGTGAGATATCTGTATATTTTAAGATGCCCGAAATTCTTAGAATGTCTATCTAAAAGACATCTGACTCATTTTGGATGCCCTTTTAAAACATGGGTTTCTCGATTCTCATGTTGAGGACATTCGTTAAGGACATTTTTGCTCTTTACTTATTTTGTATTACAACATTTTATTGATAATATATGTCAATTAATATTTGGTTAATGCTACTTATACATTATATTTATATATATTATCAAAATTTATCAAACATATACAAATATTGAATATGTCATTAAAACTAGAGTTAAAAATCTTAAATAAATATGAATGAATTGATTGAAAAAGATAACATACGCTATAATACAATAAAAAATTTTAAAAGTAAATTTATTTAAATACATAATAATTAAATTTATATAGATAAAAATGTTATATAAATTAAAATATATTAAATTAATGTAAAAAATTTATATAAATATTGTAAGGGTATTCTTGGAACTTTAGAAAAATTTAAGTTATCTTGAGTTTGATTCCTATCAAAGAAACACAGTTATCTAAATATCACAAGTATTCATAAAAAAATATTCCTAAAAAACAAAAAGAGTGATCTAAAGATTCGAGACATCTATAATTTCGAACATAAAAAGATTTCAGTTATCTTGATTCCTTATAGTTGACTAGATTATATAAGATGTCATTATAATTATATTTTTGTTAACTTCTTAACTTTTTTTTTTTAATCTATTAGTGTCGAGTCCAATTTATGCATACTTCTGTAAGACACACTACATATACTTTTAATATTTAGGTGTCAATAAAATTTGTATGAAATTATTTTTTATATAATCTTGAATTAAGTTCATAATTTCTTAGATTTTTAAGACCCTAAATAATTCACTAAAAATCCTTATGATAATTGATTAATTGTATGGATAATTAGATTAATTATAATAATAGCAATCACAATAAATAATTGATTATATACAATCACAATATTATCCAATACAGAGCATATATAATCAAACCTAGTCCATGATCCATGTTGTTACGATATTAAATAAGATTCATCTTTCTCGACAATAAGCTTATATTTTTTAATTTGGTTGATTGTGTTTGCACCCTTTGTATTGTATCATGAAATTAGATATAGTTACTAAATGGAGAAAATTAATTTAATTTTGAAGTAGATAAAAATGGTATGTAGATCATATACTAACACTAACACTAAATTGAAACTTTTAGATAGTTTGTAACCAAATAAATGCTATATGATCAAAGAAAATCAAAACTATGGCTAGTAAAGATATATGGAATTCTATTTAAAAAATATTTGATAATGAAAAAAAAGTAGTTTATGCAGTTCGCAACACATAATCTTTAAATATGCATCAATCTTTAAATATGCGTCATCAAATAAGATGATGCATATTTAAATTCATCGTTCTTGTATAGTTTAAGATGACGTCACTTACTGTCGATATTCTGTTTGCAAAAAAAAAAAAAAAAATGATGATGTCTTTTTTAGTTTAATTTTTTTAAAGAAAAAATGTTAATACATCATATAATTGTGTAGTTGAATAATTAAATTAAAAAATTCAGTTTGATTCTTTCGACACAAGTTCGATTCCGAGTAGGTACATAAAAAAAAAAAAAGCATAAAAGTCAAATTTGTAACAAAATGTTTTCTTTATTTAACACAATTTTCAAGATGGAGATTTGAACTTCTAATATCTTTATTATTAGGTTGTACAATATGCCATTAAAGCTAGCTCTTTTCTTTCTAATTCAAAATTAATTTAACAAATAATTCATACTTTCTCATTAATAATGAAATATATCTTTTTTTATTAATACAATAAATAATGTGTACTAAAAAAAAAAAAATCATCCTGAAGTGGCCTAGATATTAAAAGGATTTTGGGAAATTAAAAAATATATGTTCAATTCAAGGTAATCACAAATTTCTCGGTTCATTAATACATAATTATGTTCATCTTGATACTTAACAATGTTTAATAGTTTGGTTAAAAAAAAAAAAAAAAAACAATGTTAAATAGTTATCAAATTTTCAGTCGACTTTGATTTAATATGTATATTCTGATAAAGTTATAAATTTTTATTCCTAAGGTAATTCTTTTAGTTTCACACACTTTATTTTTCTAAAAAGTTAATAAAACATGAGATGAGAAAATTAAAATCTTTAATATATATACCTCTTAATTAATTGAACTATGATGAATAACAGCCACCTTGTATAAAATACATGCTTATGACATAAAATAAAAATCAAGAAAAATAATTGTACTAAAAATTTGAACTACATTTATTTATTATTATTATTTTTTTAGTTTATCAACTATTTTTGCAGCAAATTTCTGGTCAAAGATACATTCTGATGAATGGTGGACCCGCCAGCTTTGACATAATTGAACTATGATTAACGGTTGAATTGCCAGACTAAAAAAATACTCAAATTTCTTGGATTAAAAAAAAAAGAAAATATATTTGGTGCCTTAGGTTTTGGATTGAGTTTTTAGGTTTTGACATAATTGAAACTATGACTAAAGAAATACTCAAATTTCTTAAGTTTTGGATGGAGTTTTTATTTGGTACCTATAGAATCAAATACAATTTTAATAATGTATTTTGAGTTTAATTTTTCTTTTTTGGATTTTTTTTATTTTTTTATTTTGAGTTTGGGGTCTAATTTTAATTTAGTTTCTAAATTTCAAAATTAAACATTTTTATCATGACGAATCAATAATATTCACTTATAGGCTATGAAATAGCAAAATCGTTAATAGTATTGATTAGAATGATTTTAAATTTCAATATATTGATGAAATTGTTATTTTAATTTTAACTAAATTTAATTTTTAGAAGAAGAAAAAAAGTATAAGTAAACTAAAATATACACCATAACTAAAAGTGAACATTATTTTATATAAAAAAGTGAACATTATTAAAATTTCTGGATTAAAAATATTCAATTTTCAAATATATGAATCAAATTAAAATTAGATTTCAAATTTAGAGGCTAAAAAAATGTTTATTTTTAAAATCAATATAACTTTTTTTTTTAATTAATATATTGGAATTTAATTTTTTTAAAAAAAATTCAAATTAGAGAAGAAGACCACAAACTCTACATAAAAAATAAATGTAAGATCGAACATGAAAGTGAAATTAAAATTGAATTGAATTACTACTCATCAACTAAATCAACTAACAAATTACCGTTAATAAAATGGATAAAAATGTTCGATTTTAAAATATAAGAATAGACAGAATAACAAATAAAATAAGCAATTGCAGTGCAGTTAAGCAAGGCCGGTTTGTAGGTATAAAAGTAAACCTTTTCATCTTTCTCAATTCTTTTTCTCCAATCCCTTTCTCACAGAAGAAGAAGTTGGAGAACAAGAAGAAGAACAAGCAGCCAGGATAAGAAGAGGATATTTCGATTCCGGCAAGGAAGGTCGGAGAGTGATATTCAGCGACGTTTAATTTCAACGGTATCTCTAAATTTTGCTTTGGATTTTGGATTTTTGCTTTTTCAATTTGAGGGGTTTTTCCAGTGGGAAATCGTTGATACATATCATGATTCTCTTGATTTTCAGGAGCTGCTCTTTGATCTTCTTTCCCGGAATCGAGTTTTCATCTGGTTTTTGTTTTTTCCCTGTGAATCCTTATCGGTTGCGTGTTTTTGTATTCATGGGGTAAGTGATAGATTTTTAACTCTGTTTTTGTTTTTCAGCTTTTGGGTGTTTTGATTCAATGGATTACATGTTTTTGTTATTCAGCTTTTGGGTATTTTGATTCAATGGATTACATGTTTTTGTTTGAGTGTTTGGGGGCCAGGTTACGCTCGAGCTCGACTATTCTCACGGGATATTTGAATGAGGAAGGAATCTAGGTAGGTTGTCATCACGGGTGACCTTTAGGAGCGGCCTCGTTGGTTGAGATTTGGGGCTTTCAAGTCATACTTTCTTGGAGGCTTATGTTGGTGTCAGCTTAATTGTAAAATACTTGTTGTCTCCCGGTTCCGGGTCTTGGGATAGGAGCAGGTGGCTCAGGGTATAGGGGAGTGAAGCTCTGATTTCTCGGTTTTAAAAAAGAGTTGGTCACTATGGATTGAACTAATTGCCTCTTAGTTACTTAAGGACAAATGGGTTAGATGTATTGGGAGGAATCAAAATGAAATTCAGCATTTGAGTAGTTTCGTTTTGGCTGCAAATTAGATGGGATGGGTTGGTTTAGTTTTGCTTCTTTTATTATGATTCTACTAGTTTTCTTAGCTCGTTTAAAGGATTCTTAAGAACTTGTTCATGTTGGTTTTAGTGGTGATGATGTGTTCTCCATTTGATCAATTATTTTAAAAGGATAAGATATCTCTCACCTTTGTAGCTACTTTATGTTTAAAGGGATTCTCCATTGTAATTGGCCATGCTTGATGCTTGTTGACTTTATTGAAAAGCCAATAACTTAAAGGTTCTAAATCTAGTGTTGATTTAACGTGGTATCTATCTCGAGTTTAGTCTTCTACTATGTTATTCCTTCTACCTTTTGGCTCTATAGTTCATAGTTTAGGCTTTGTGTTAGTATATTAGTGATATGAGGATGTTGGAGGCTTGGGTTGGACTAGTGATCATTAAGGGACAATGTAAATAATAAAGGACGCAGAGGGAATGGGTTCAAGCCATTGATTGTCACCTACCTAGGATTTAATATCCTCTGAGTTTCCTTGATAATCAAATGTAGTAGGGTCAAACATTTATTACATGAGAAAGTCGAGGTACGTGCAAGTATACCTAGACACTCAAAGATATAATTAATCCTTAGCATATATGTTGTAGAGAGTATCAAGATAAAATTGAAAACTTAATTTAATTTAATTTTTTGAAACCGGAAAATCGGAGCTTAGCTCCACTATATTCGCAGTAACTACACCCGTCCCTAGGCCAAGCATCGGGAATTGAATGAATGGAGATGCAAGAGGTGTCTACAAATTAATGTTACAAGGGAGTCTCAAACTTGGGACCTTGAGGAGAGCACACCTTCAAAGCTCAAGTCTTTGACCACCGCGCCTTGGGGGGACAAAATTGAAATTTATTTTAACATATTATTTAAAATATTGTAAACTTTTGGGCTTTAGATTGATTTTGTCTTGGCTTTGAAAATATCATTAGGATGCAATATGCTTTGTCATCTGGAAAATTCGAAAGTTCTCGATCATTCGCTATTCATGTTTATGGAAGTCCTGTCAAACTTTTTGTAGTCATCTTGTCCTCTAGCTTTTTTTTTTTTTTTTTCTAGATATACTTTATTGAATCTAGGAATGGGAGATAGATATATATAGATAGATCTAAAAGGATGCATCTTTTATCAATCCTCTTTTGTTTATGTGTTGATAAACAATTCTGAATTTGTTCATACTGGACTAGTTTGCATTCTATGCAGCATATACGATAGCTTTAAATTCTTCCCATTAACCATATCATGATTTTAAAAACTGGTTGCCTGTTCAAAAAAAATAATCCACGAAGTGATTGCTTGTTTGTGAGACTTAACCATGCTATCATTTATATTAGAAAAGTGCTTGAATCTGATTCGACTTTTCTAGTACCTTCCCAAACCTTGCCTTCACCTTCAAGTACAGATCTTTCTGTTAGTATTTTCTTTCTCTTTTTTTTTTTTTTTTAATATTTGTGACTGTTCGAGCCAATTTGCGTGCAATTCGATTATTGTTACGGGACATATTGCGTGACCCTACAACATAGATAAGTGTCCACCATGGATTGATGACCTCTTAGTTCTCCAAAACCCTTACTCAATGATGGCTATTTTCTTTCTCGTATTTTAAGCTCTTATTCTAGGATATGCATAGTGTCTTTGAGTTTCTTGGCATTGATTTGATTAAATGAGGTACTTGCAGGTGTCTTATGAATATATTGAGCAGAAATTTATCAGTTATATGATCACATTTGGTTTGTAACAGAACAGTGGTTGTCTTGGATGCTACACGAAGCCGAAAGTAAGAACAAAGCTAAATGAATCATCAAAAGGTCAACCAATTCAAGGTCATGGACTAAAGAAACCTAGCATATCAGAGGATTTCTGGACTACTAGTACATTTGATGTGGACAATAGTGCAGGTCAATCACAAGGAAGTATGTCATCAATGAGTACGATCAACCAGATGCAGGATCCACACGGTAGCTCGGGCAATGTACACAACCCTTCAGAGTTTATAAACCACGGTGATTTTCTACCCACTTTCTATGAACTTTCAGTTACTTAATTACCATGTACAAGGTAGTTAAAAACTGAAATTATAAAGAAATCTAACTGCACTTTAAGAGACTTGGACTATGAATATAAATTGAGGTTTTAATAGATTTAAGTTTCCCATTTGTGTTTTGCCAATTTATTCCTGTACTCTACTTTTTATGTGGGGCTGTGTACATGGTTTGGGTGGGTTAGGGAATAGTTTGGACCAACTCAAATTTTTGAGTTGGTCAATCTGGTGACCTGTCCAATCTTATGTATTAGAAGCAACCCTACCCATATATTTTTGGGTTGGGTTATCGGGTTGTATTTATTTATTATTATTTTTTCTCTTCAAAGTCATGCGCATAATCCATAAATATGTAAAAATAATGAAGAAAATTATATGATATGATATTAAACTTGAACCCAAGATGTTTAATTTCTACTAATATGCTAAAAACTTTTCTTGTTAGTTAATTTTAATATATAATTCTTAGTTCGGGTTGAGTTGGGTTGAACAAGCCAACAATTGGTCAATTGAGAATCAACCCAACCCAAAGACAATTATAACCCAACTAAATCTTGTTAGGTAGTCCGGTACTTGGGATGTCAGTTATTTTGTATACTCCTATTTTTATGAACCGGTAGTCGCTTTAGTTCTTGTATGCAAGCAAGAATGATATTGGGCAGAAATAAACTATATTTTGATGTTGGTTGTAGGCCTTCTTCTGTGGAATCAAACTAGACAACGCTGGACAGGGAATAAACGATCTGAGAAACGAGCACCGCAGTTTCAAGAACCCAAGTTAGAGTAAGCTGCTTTCTATTCTTCCAGATTAATAAATCAAACAAAGACACTTCATAGCGGTAATCTTACTAGAGTTTTTCGCAGTTGGAATACGACATATGAAAGTTTACTAGGGAGCAACAAGCCATTCCGTCAGCCTATTCCGCTCAGCGTAAGTTCTCAACCTGTCTAAACTCTTCTACGTACAGAAAACCAGACTCGAATCTAAATCGTAGACTGATGTTCGTTAAAACGTGCAGGAAATGGTAGATTTTCTTGTGGATGGATGGGAACAAGAAGGGTTGTATGATTGATTGGTTAACTTAAATGGTGAAGCTTCTTTGAACCATTGAAATTATGTATTGCTGAAGTGCATTCAAATGAACATTTTCCCTGCTGCCTATTATTTTTTGGTGCTTGGTCTGTTTTTCTCTTTAATGCCCTTGTTGGGTATTGCTGTTTTTGAAAAATCAGCTGTGATGGGATGTACTATTTTTACTATTTTTTTTTCTACATTCAAGTATGATAAACGAATCTTAGCATAATTTTCTCGAGATTGAATGTAATACTTTCTAATACTACAATCTCGATATGTTTTGTTGCATGATTTTGGTCAATCAAACCCATAAATAAATTTACCTAATTTAGATACCAGTATTGTTCCTGTGTAGCTCACGCTTAGTTTGATCTTTTTATCTATAGGATCGAAAATGAACAAAATCATAATGGGGTTGGGTTTAGTAGTCAAGTTTACGTAACTAGAAAATAGTAAGTTTGAGTTCGCTTATATACCATGACTGTTCTGGTCAGTTTTTGTGCACCTTGACTAATGTTATCGAAATCTATAGGAAATTAATTCCTTGGTAGGTGGTTACCATGAATTGAACTCATTACCTTATACACTTTAAGATCCTCTTTGACCAATTGAGCTACTCCATGATGGTTGAGTTCGCTTATATTGAATCATAGACCCTTGATCAATTGCGCTTAGGTCCTACAATTTCAAGTACCCTTTTCGATCGTTATATGATGGGTTGGATTTCTTTCCTAACAAATATATGACATTGGTAAAATATTTTGACAGTCCATGGTAGGAAAAAGAATACATGGAGAGTTTGAGGTTATATTTATCAAATGTTACTCTTTTTTTTTCAAAATTCAAATTGAAGATGAAAACAACAAACTTTACATAGAAGAAATTATTACTCTCAAATAAAATAGATTCAAATATCGATTTTCAATTCAAATCTATAATCGTAGAATTAAATTAAATTATTACCAATTAATCAAGTTATCACATCAATAACACTTTATTTATTAAATGTGGACGAAACAAAAAAACTAATTAATGGGATAATTATGAAAGTTAAAAGATTTGACGATTGTAAAGACAATTTGAGAAGTGATAACTGATAAGACACGACCACAATCTTTCCTAAATAAAGAAGTCTGCGAATGAACAAACCTTGCAGTTGTCAATCAAAATAATTTATGTTTCAAAAAAAAAAAAATGAACACATTCACCATAGATATTTTGACACGTGTAATATGATTGGATTTCTTCTTACAATTACTACAGAATAAAAAATAATTCCAGACTTTTTCAAAAAAAAATAAATAATAATAATAATAATAATAATTCCAGACCCCAGCAAAACGAGTCCAGCCAAGGTGTTTTCAATCATCTTATCACGGACTACGATGATTAAAATCCTGGCCGTTCAAATTGATGATGGAACTTCACTAATTTGAATCCTCGCCGTTGATTCGAAAATTCATATTAAATTATACTTAGCTTCATCTCATTTTTATCCCTTGTATTTTCATATTTATTTGTTTCTTTTTTTTGAAGCATATTTATTTGTTTCAATCATTACATTTTCAGCTTTTTTTTTTCTACGAGAGAAGGTTAAAAAGCTAAATTGTAAAAAATACTTTAATTTTACTATTAATTAGCTTAATTACTAAAATTTATGGATGTACTTAACATGATATTGATTGTGTTGGTAGAAATTTCAAGAATAAATAGTCACCCCAAGTGAGAAAATTTTCGAATTCCTCTTTCAAATTTTGAACTTCAAGTATTGTTCTTTTTATAAAATATAACTATTTCTCCACATTTCCAATTAACTAGGGACATGTTTGGATAAAGGGTTTTGAAAATGCGAGGTATTTATTATGAAGAGTTTTGACCGGTTATGAAAGATCTAGTGAAGATAAAAAATTTATTTGGATTGAAAAGTTATAAGCAGTTGTAGAAAGAATTTTTGTTTGGATAGAAGAGTTATGATTGATTGTGGCAAAAAAATATCGTTTAGATTGAAGAGTTATAAGTAGTTGTATGTTAGATTATTTAAATTGAGAAGTTATGAGTGGTTAAAGTAAATGTAATATTATAGAGAGTCCATAAAGGTTTACGAAGAATTTTGGGACTTACTCCATCCTAACTCAAGGTTAGACCAACTTTGTACAGACTCTCAATCCATGCATACCATTACTTTCATGTTATATATAGGTTTATTAGAAACCAATATATCAACATTTTGTAACAATATTGAATGCATATATAAAAGGAAAACATATATTTAATTTGGATTACAACTAATCAATCAAGACAACACGTCACCAACTCTTAAATTTTTTAATATGTATCATGTACATACTTCCCAATATATATGAGGATAGTAATATGCATGTCATATAGGTGTATAATACATTAAAAAAATAAAAATTGATGAGTTGACTAATACCATATTATCTAAGTGACACATTATTATTCTCGCATTGTATTCTTCCAAAGTACATTCATGTAAGTGGTTGAAATTAAGATGCAATTTTATAGAGAATTCATGAGGTCTTATGAAGATTTTTATGGAGACTTTTTGGAGTTGCTCCATTCAAACGTGGGCTCAAACTTTACAAAGAGAATACAACTGCTTTCATTTAAATGTGTGTCAAATACTGATTTTAAAGATCAAATAATTTTCATCAAATAATGAAATCATGAGGCCACTAATCCTCTTTTTTTAAACGGAACTATAATGTTATATATAGGTTTAATTATAAACTAATTTTAACATTTTCTAACAATGAAGGCATAAAGCAAAACATTTATTTAACCTTCATTTTGACCCAAACTAAATTTCATAAACAAAAATTAAAAAAATGAAAGTGAAGTTAAAAATAAAAAATAAAAAAAATAAATCATCATGTGATGAGGAACATGGACTACAAATCAGTACTTCTATTTTAGTGTGTCATCTTTTTTGAAAAGTTAAAGTTAAGCCATGGTAATTGATAGATCTCTTCTTGAAAATCTTTTGAAAAGAAAGTTGAAAGTGAATAAAGTTTCTGTAAAAGTAAAAAGTAAAATATTTATCATTTTTTATATGTTGTAATAATTGAAAAACACACAAACACAAAAGCAGCAAACAACAAAGAGAAAATTAACCCTCCATTTTGCATCTCTATTCTGTTCTGTTTCACACAGAAGAAAATTCATGTTAATCAAGCAGTAAATAAGGTTAAAAATTTGAGAATTGAAAAGGAAAGGAAAAAAAAAAGAGTGATTTGGGCCCAAAAAAGTGTTTAAAATTTTAAGGTTCTTTGGAAATATGATGAGAAATATGTGGTGTTTCCAATGTAAAGAGTGAAGTTTCACTTAAACTCTTTTTTCACTGAAAAAGGGATTCCCAAATTTCCATTATAGAAACTTTTCCCACTGCCTACTTTTCATTTATGAAACTACAATTTATTACCACACACAATCTTCTCACCTAATTTATTACTTTGTAATATCTTTAGGATATAGTGGTGAAAAGGGTCATCACAAACTAAAAAATAATGAATGGTAGAGTATTCATACCATTTAGATCGTTAGAATAATCGAAATGTACGTAAATTGATCGAAATATTGAGAAAAAAAAAACCACATTGCAAGATAGGCATATGGATAAATATTTAATGCTTGAGATGATTAAATTCTTCAGTTTTGTGAAGTCTAACATCATCTACATAACTATCAACTTAAATATTATTTAATTTGTTGAGATATATACACTTTCAAATAAGATGGTAAGTATGAGATGAGTTAGGCTCGAATGTTGGATGAGACAAGAATCTATTGTGTTAAATTATGAATAATTTATAAATTCGGTCGTATGATTTAAAGAAAAAATTATGTCTATCTTGATTTAAAGAAAATTAGAATTTAGTTATTATGATTCGATAAAAATAAATAAATAAACTTCAAGATTTAAATTCAAGTTAAAAATATTACTTTCATCCCTAGATTTTAAGTTTTTGTTTCATTTTGGTCTATACACTTTCATAAGTTAAATTTTAGTCCTTAAACTTTTAAGATTGTTCTATTTTAGTCTATGTACTTTCAAGTTTGTTCAATTCTAAAATTTTAAATTTATTCCATTTTTTGCCATATTAACTTTCAAATGTTCAATTTTAGTTCGTAAAGTTTTAAAATAAAATAAATTGGGTTCTTATTGAGAAATTTATGATAAATTATCATCTTTCTTTTTAAATTTAGAAATATGATCATATTTTTTTTTTATATTAAAATTATTAACATTGTTGAACTAATTTCTATAGATATGAACTTCAAATTTGTCATAAGGATCAATTCACTGTGAGAAAAATCATATAGGGCGACGAAAGCTATGCTGACGGTGTACATACCATCGGTGTAAATTCACTTTTGCCGACGACAGTTTTGAAACCATCGGCTTATGCATAGACTAAGTCGACAGTTTTAGCAAACCGTCGGTATTTAATTTAATTTTTTTTTCTTTTTTTTTTTAAGTCTAAGAACTATAATATAACAAACTTGAAAATTTAGGAATTAAAATTGGATTTTAAAAGTTTAGGAACCAAAATAGAACAAACTTAAAAGTCCAAACATTAAAATTGAACTTTTGAAAGTTTAGGGACTAACATAAAACAGAACTTAGTCTAAGAACCAAATTATTATTTAAACCTAAATCCAAATCTAAACCTTGAAATTTCAAAGGTTCAAATTCATCAATTTCTATTGAAGTTAGAGTTGTACGACATATGAAAATGTTAGGATTCAATATTGAAAAGAATGAAGACTTTATACCAACATAAAAAAGGTGACTATTTTTCTCATCGCCAATAAATTTTGAGAAGAAACATCATCTAATAAAAAAAAGTAAATATATAGAGAAAGAAGATTAAGAAGGCAATATAATAATTTATTATTACATGTGAATAAGTTGAGTTTTTGAAAAGCAATATGAGAAGGGAATAGGTTCCCCTAAGTTTTTTTTTTTTTTTTTTCTTTTTTTGTGTGCATATTCTACTATTTGGATGCTTTGTCTTAAAAATAAGGAGTATGAGTTAAATAACACAAAGTTACAGAAAAGACGAACAGTTTTATTTAAGAAATAAAAATGTAAAAGATTTGACAAACATAACTAGAATTTTAAGATAGTTTATATAGTGTATAACTTATAAAACATTAATGCAACATATGACTTAAAATACATAAAAACTAAATATGAAAAATATTAAACTCAATTACATATTTTAATTAGGTTTCGAGACATTGTCCACCTAGACCCCATCAAGCGCTTCGCCCTTGGACTATAACAGAACAATGAGACCATTGATTGAGTAATTGTAGTGCAATATAGTTCAAGATATTTATCAACAAAAAAATATGTAGTATTTCGAACGACCTAGTACGAGATTTCTCTACACAATCAATGAGTCGGAGTCATGTGAAGCATTTGAATAGGTCTTGGGGCAATGACACTTATAACGTTATAATTTAAAATTTAGTCTTTTTGATTTGATAAAATATAAAATAGTCACTGTTAGTAACCATTGAAAAATTAAAATCCATGATAGTTAGTAAATGAGGTAGTCTTTTGTATTTTGTTTGAAATTTAAATTAAATAGTTGGTTAATAAAAATCAAGTTGTTAATTTTTAACTCATTTTTTTATCCAATCAACTATTTAATTTACATCGTAATCATTTTGTAGCATACTAAATTCAACCATAAACGACATAAACCACTTTGTTATTATATTAAATATTTAAATTCTAACTCTTAAAAACATAAATATAAAATAAAAAGTTCATTTAACCTAAATAGATCCCAATTCAAGAAACTAGGTCTTGTCACCGAGCTGATTGGATTTTGGAGTTTGGGATAACAGAGAAGAGAAAGTGGAGTAATTTGAAAAGATGAAGTATTTGTTTGAGAATTGATGTTTCGAAGAGTAGATGTTAGAATTTTTTTTGGAATTTATGTTTTGAAAAGAGATGTTTGAATTTTTTTTTTGGGGGGAATTGGTGTTTAAGAGAGAAATTTTTTATTATTTTTTATTGTAATAAAGTTTAATTTGATGTTTTATAGAATTAAATATGTTTGATTGAATGTGAGAAGAAATTAAAAAAGAATTGATAGAGATTATTATATACAAAAAAAAAAAACATGAAATTGAATAATTTTCTCTCGATAAATTCAATCACCTCTTTCTAATAGACAAGTCACGTAGACCAAAGTTTAATAAAATAAAATGAAGTTGGTCACATCAGTCATAGCACACATTCCCAAAACCAACAAATCAATCCAACTTCTTTGTTTCTTCATCTCTCTTCCAATTACCTTGTTTTATGTATCTTCCACATGAAACATTTCTCACAATTTCTCTTTATTAATAAAACCCAACATTGTTTGTGAAATTACTTGCCTTCAATTTTACTCACAAATTTCATGAAGCTGCTTTCATCAAAGATTAGATAAAAGTGTTTTCCTCCAATCACTTGATGCCTTTGTCAATGTCTTTTTCTTGTTCCTTCAAATGGGTTCTCCTTGTTGCTTTCTTCTTCTTCTTCACATTTCTTCCTCCTAAATCAGGTATGTAGAATCTTAACCAAAACCCATTTGCTTGTTTTGGTATTATCACACTTGGGTTTTGTTTTCTTTGTCCACCTTGTTCTTGTGTTCTTATCAATTTTGTAAGTTTGGCTAATTATTTGAAGAAAAATTTGATGTTTTAAAGTCATGTTGGTAAATATTTGGTCTAACGGGTTAAGAGGATCTTGAATTAATAAGAAATCATAGTTTTAATTTATGGTGACCACCTGCCTTGTAATTAATTTTTTATGACTATCTTTAACATCCAAATGTCATATGATCCATGGGTTTATTTTATGAAAATAGAGTAGGCGTAAATTAGTCCCGACACTAATGAAAAAAAAAAAAAAACCCTTTGAAATGGCCTTATAAAAGTATGCTTCGTTCTAGTGTTTTCTCACTAAATTTTTTATGAATAGATTATTATTATTTTTGGTTATAACATTGTAAGTAAGAATAAAAAGAAATTGAGATTTCAAAAGAGTAACATATCCACTTATTCTCATGTTTTCATTCATGGGGTATAGCTAGAAGTTTCCAGAAAAAGAATAAATTTTTTACATTTTTGACATCTAAACTAGGGGTGTTCGTCAGTCGGTCGGGGTCGTTTTTTGGAGAAAACCGACCTTGATAAACGACATATTGATTTTCTAATGATAGAACCGAAATTTTTTTCGAATCGAAAATTCCGACTGACGGTCGGTCGGTTAAGTCGGTTTTTTTTTTTAGTTAATTCTAAATATTTTTCAATTGGAAACACTCTTATAATTTAATTTTTTTTAGTTATTTTAAA
>JBBMKA010000002.1:4425251-4462108 GCA_037833695.1 Sechiopsis laciniata | reverse complement strand
CCAAGTAAATTTGCCCAGACTTTTCTCCTCCACCTTTTCTCGCATTTTCTTCTTTCTCCTTGATTTGGGTCTTATGCAATAACCCCAAAACTTTACTTTCTCCATTTTCTTGATGCGTTTCATCTTCTTGGACAAAGCCCTCCATCGTTGTTTCTTGCTTTTCTTTTTTGTCAACATCTTTAATTGCCAAATTTCCACCTTTGACCATGTTTCTCGTCTTGATCGAACCTCTTTTTTCTCTAAAAATCTGTTATTTTCCCTTGTAATACAATATTCAAATATGTTTTTCAGCTCTTCTTGATCCTTCTTTTCCAGCATGATGATTTCTTGGCTTGATTTCCTCACCACATTCTCTTTCCCAGACTTTGCCACTAATATTGTTTTGTTATCTTCATATTCAACCCCAACGATTTCTTGCCTTGCCTCTTTTTCCTATTCTTCTCTCTTGAAATCATCCTTAATCAAGGATTTTTCCACCTTTATATTTTCTTTTTCGTATTGTTGATCTTCTTGATCTTTTTTAACCAAGCAAATGGATTCTTGATTTAATTTCTTCTCCTCCTCCTCCTTCTCCAACGCTTTTTGTCTTTTGTTTTCAGCCAAATATTCCTCCCATTCCTTCCTCATTCTTGCCCACTTATCTTGGCGAGCTTTGAATAAAGAATCTAGTGAGTTTGCTACATCATTTGCTACTCTATATTGTTTTGAAATCTTGCTTTTTCCAAACTGTTGTAGTTCAATCTTTTTCTCAGTTTGGACCTTTTCTTGATTCTTGGTTGTACTCAAGATTGCTACTTCATTGGTTAGCTTCTCTCTCTCGAAGTCAGTCCAAATCAAAGATTCTTCCACTTTTCTATCTTCTTTATTTTCGTGTTTGACCAGATCTTTCTTGATCTCTTCCTTGTCTTGAAATTTTGGGTTGATGAATGATATTCGCTATTTTTTTTTATCTTTTTTGTCCAAAAAAGTGATTTCATGGATCGATTTGTTCTCCTCCTCATCTACTTTTGCATAATTTGTCAATCCTACAACTTTTTCTCGTTTAACTTCAGCCAAGTGCTCTTCCCCTTCCATCCTCATACTTGCAACTTTTTCTTGGCGAGTTTTGAATAAAGAGTCCATTGACTTCACCACGTCATCTGCCACTTTTCTTGCCTTAAAAAAAACCTTCCTTACGCATATGGTTGATAATCCCATCAATATCTATTAGATCGAATGCTCTGATACCAAATTGATAAGAAGCAAATATATATTTAAATAAAAGGATAATAAATATACTAATTAACTCAAGTGTTAAAGGTACTTGGACCCTCTCGATATTGAGATCACTCTCAAGCCCTAGATACTCAATATCTCAATACTTCTCGATGTATCCTTATCTTCCTATTCTCTCTTATTTATAGTTTAATATTCTTATCATACTCCTAATAGGATTGGTAATTCCTTATCCTACTCTTAATGGGATTGACCATTCCTTATCCTACTCCTAAACCGGCCTTATCATTATCCATAGTTATGAAGAATGGCATTGGCAAAAATAATAGTATTTGGATTTTGGTTGTAGGTCTTTTTCTATGGAATCAAACTAGACAACGCTGGACAGGGAATAAACGGTCTGAGAACCAAGCACAGCAGTTTCAAGAACCTAAGTTAGAGTAAGCTGCTTTCTAGTTTTCTAGATTAATAAAATAAAATAAAAACGGTATTTCTTAGTGGTGATCGTATTCGGGTTTCCCTTGCAGTTAGAATGCAACATATGAAAATTTACTAGGGAACAACAAGCCATTCCGTCAACCTATTCCTCTCGGCGTATGTTCTCGACCACCCATCTAAACTCTTTCGTGTACTACATACCATACTCGAATCTAATCGCGGATTTAGGTTCGTTAAAACTTGCAGGAAATGGTAGATTTTCTTGTGGATGTATGGGAACAAGAAGAGTTGTATGATTGATTGATCTAAAGGGTGCGAATGAGGCTTAATTTGTAAGAAGTCGAAACGTTGCCGCAGTGTCAAGAGCTTCTTTTGAACAACTGAAATCTGCCTTGTATTGCTGAAATGCATTCAAATGCACATTTCCTTGCTCTCCTTTTTGGTGCTAGGTTTGTTTTTCTCTGTGCCTTGTGGGTATTGCTGTAGTGTAGAGTTTTATATCTTTACTCTGCTGTAGATAAATCAGCTGTGATGTGTTAAAATAATTAATAAAAAAACAAAAACAAAAAAAAAAAAAAAAAAAAAAGAAATCAGCTGTGATAGAATATACTATTTCTGCTCTTTTTTTTTTCTTTTTTTTTTCCTCAACTCGAGTGATTAACAATCCTAAGCATTAACTCCTTTCTTTATCAAGATCGAATGTACTCCTATCTAATTCTATCATTTTGATTGTTTGTTGTGTGACTTTGGTCATATAACGAATTCAGTTATGTATATGGATCGAATATATATATCATAGATTGTTTAAAAATTGGTAAATTATCAAATACACTCCTAAACTATGATATTTGTGTTAAACATGTTCTTAAACTTTGAAAAATTTAAAAGATATTTTTAAATTTTAAAAATTATTTCGAAAATACATTTGTTGTTAACTTTAAATGGAAACTATTAAAGTTTCAGTTTTGCTTAAATAGATCTTTGATCTGCATTCTTATGAAAAATTATAAACAACAACAAAGAATTGAAGAAATGCTAGACAAAGAACATACAAATTTAGGTGATTTGTGAATGTTGGGTTAACTATGTCTATGGAAGAGTAGAAAAATTGTTTTAGGTAGAAAATCTTAATGTTCAACAATCGGGGTTTTAATAGAGTTTATTTTCATATATAGAGAGAGAGTTTATATTCAGCATTTCTTATAAAATTTTAGTAAAATCATATTTATGGAGCAATATAGTGGTTTTTCGTGATGATCACTTACCTAAAAATAAATATGCAATGGAGGGTAAAGATTCTTGCTCGTTGATGGGTGGCGAGACCCCTGGTAGCATGTCAAATCTAGACTCTAGTTTATTGTATTGGAGACGATCTAGGAAGTGTTTGGATAAAGAGTTAGTTTAAAGAGTTATAAAATGAATTTTTATAATAGTTCGTTTGGACGTAGATAAAGAGTTATAAAATGAATTTTTATAATAGTTCGTTTGGATGTAGATTTTTTTGAAGGAATTGCACCCAAAAACTTATTTGAATGTGATTTTTTTTTATAAAGAAGTTAGGCTCTAGATTGCTGATTTTCCAGAAAGAGTTGCGGATTTTTTTAATTTCATTTATTTAGACAATTATTATAATAAAATTTGTCTTTCATTTAATTTGTATCTTTAATTATTTTGTTTCATAAATTTTTTAAATATTTAATTTATTTAAATAAGTGTAAAATATTCTAATTTCCCTATTCAATTCTAATTGAAATTTAAACAAATAATGGAAAATTCTTAAAAAATAAAATTCATAGCTTGCCAAAGAAATAGAAGAGCTAAATTTGTCTATTCCTTTTTAAAATGAATTTTTGACACTTTACTCTAATATGTATGTTTACATCTCATTATTATTATTGTTTGCGATATTTAAATAACAAAATAATATTCATTTCATATTTTTAACAAAATAACATTCATTTCATAGTGAAAATATAATTTTGACAAAAGAGATCAAATTTTATTTGAAGGACTTAACTTTACCAAACTTATGTTTTTCATTTTCAATTCATATAATAATAATTTTATCTAATAATAGTTTCATTAAGTCCCTAAAAAGTTAAAATTAGTCTTTATTATTATTTTTTTTTTTGTAGTTTTTTCTTTAAAAAATTACATAGAAATATGTTTAAATTTTGTCTTTATTTATATTAAAATTATTGAACCAAATGTCATTAATATCAACTTCAAATTTACCATTGGTACTAATTTAATTTGATTTTATTTTATCTAATAACTTAATAAAATATTAAATACAAAGTTCATAAAAAAATATATGTATGTATATAGTTCAACGAGTAGGAAATTGAACTTATGAACTTTTCGATTCATGGGTATACATTAATATCGCAAAACTCATAATGTTATGTGCATATAGATGATAAAAAATCATATACATTAAATTTTTATATTATCTAATAACTTAGACTCCATTTGATAATCATTTGGTTTTTTGTTTTTGGTTTTAGTTTTTGAAATTTAAGTATATTCTTACTCAAATTTCATACAATGTGTTCTACTTTCCATATAATATATTCATCTTTCCATAAAAAAGTATATGAATGGTAATCAACTTTTAAAAGCAAAAACAAACTTTTGGAAGTTACTTTTTTTTGTTTCCAAATTTTGGTTTAGTTTCTACAAATATAGGTGAGATGTAGATATCAAAGTAAGAAAAAATATATGATAAAATAATTATTGTAGCTTAAATTTTAAAAACAAAAAATAAAATAATTATCAAACGGACCTTAATAATATTATTAATTAAATATCAAACTACATTTAATAATGTATGTAGTTTTAATAATGTATATAGGTGGACATAAAAATTATGAGCAATTTTGAAATAAAAAATTATTTCAAGTAATTAAAAACAACAAACAAACACCCCCTAATATTTTGTGATTGCTATCTTCGTTAAGTGGACGTATTGACCCAGGTTTGGTTCCAATGGGTAGATTAACTCTTGTGGTCGCCCATGGCCTAGTAAGTTACACATGACTTAGCTCATTAACTTGGATTTTAAACTCTAATTAACTCGGGTTCATTCGATACGACCACTTATCTAAAATTAATTTCATATGTCTTTTTTTAACATTTTAACGTTGTAAGAGTGACATGTATCATAATATTATTTGAAGTGCATACAAACAGACCCAAACCATTATTGATATAGAAAAAAAATAAATATCACCGAAATTTTTCTCTATTGTAACTTCAAAATTTTGACGAAGTTAAACAATTGAAGAAATTTCAAAAAGGGAAAAAAAATGGAGATGTTGTAACCACGATCTTTCTCAAATCAATAAATCTGCAAATGAAAGAACTTTTCGTTGTCAGAAAAATGATCTGATCCAACCTTACCATAAAAAGTTGACACGTGTAAACTGGTTGGATTTCTTGTTTATGATTAGGACAGTAAAAAAAATCCAGACCCCAACAAAACGAGTTCAGCCAAGGTCTTTTCAATCTTCATATCACGGATTACAAGGATTCAAATCCTACCCGTTCAAATTGATGATGGCACTTCCCTATTCTGAATCTTCACCGTTCATTCTTATCCACTGTGGAAATGCATATTATATTCTCACATCTATTTTGACATTTCAATTGTAAACATTTGCACACAAATTCGTTTGGTTATATTCCAAAAAAATTCACATAATCCTCTCTAAGTTCTTTAATAAACATTTTGGGTAGAAATGAATTCTAGTTCAACC
Source organism: Sechiopsis laciniata (assembly GCA_037833695.1). Lineage (NCBI taxonomy): Eukaryota > Viridiplantae > Streptophyta > Magnoliopsida > Cucurbitales > Cucurbitaceae > Sechiopsis > Sechiopsis laciniata. The sequence continues at coordinate 4,456,697 of JBBMKA010000002.1, read as the reverse complement.
ATTATCTATTTAATTTATGCAAGATTTTTTTTTATCACAATTATATTTTTTTAATACTCACTCATCTTATCCTACATGAGGAACATTCAACATTTTTATATGAAGTATGTATTTTTTTTTTAAATTGTAACAGATAATGTTACTACTACTCTTGAATACCAATTAATTTTAAGGTAAAAACTTATATTATCTAATATGTTATCAGTCTTGATTATTGATGATCCACAAATTTGGTAATAACTCAGGATGATCATTCCGATATGATGCCATTTTGAGGGACTTGTTGAAAATATTCATTTTGTCATACATTGAAAATATGTTAAGATGTTGAGTTTTCGATATTTTTATAAGAGCTATTTGGTTATTCTCATGTCTATCAATTAGTTTTGAGGTAAAGTCCTTCTATTATCTAATGACATTCACAATCCTTCAATTCATATAAGAGTTTGTTATCACAATCATTTATAATCTCTAAATCTAAAGAAAATTTTATCTTCAACAAATTCTTGAAAACTCATATAAGAGTTTGGTCATTAATGAAAACTCACATGTACAATTTTTACTTGTTTTACAGGGCACGTTCAAATCCAGTGTGATTTCTTTTTTGAGAGCATTCAGTGTGAATTATTCTATACAAATTTTGGCACCAACATTTTTTTTGTAGCAAAAAAAGTGAGACATTTCTAGTAGTCTAAATGGATATAGAGCTCCTTTTGAAAAAGAAAATGATGAATTCCTTAATTGAACATATAGGAATTGTACAACCCATGAAAAGGTATACATAAAAGATTGGTATCTCAACATAATAATTAAGCTTTGAATGAGGAAGGAGATCAAGAGAAGGCATAGATTCCCAAAAGGAAAGTGTTGAAAAGGTAAGAAATGGTAAGGGAAGAAGAAATGAATATTCATTTGGCAATGTTGTGGGGGCAGTGTAGCTCTCACTGGCTGCCTTTATTCAATGCTGCATGGGAGCAACTCATAGATATCCACTTCAACTGCTGTTTTTGTCTTTTTGACAGGTAATTATTTGTCTTATGATTACAATATATTGCAATATCTTAACAACTATTTACAATTAGAACCACCCATGCTAAGAGCTTGAAGCAAAACTGTGGTTGATTAATGGTGAAGAAAGCGTTGGTGATTATAGAGTCATACTAATCGAGATCCGCATAACCTAAACACTTGGAGGGTATTTATGGCAGAGAAAACGATAATGATTATGAGAAGTATAAGAATTAGGAAGAGAATATAAAAGAGAGTGATGATTAAAGAGAAAGATTATTTGTATTTAAGTAAAGAGAATGACGATAAGAAAAATTATTACTTATATTTATAGTGAAAAAAATAAAATAGTGAATATAATGTGAATGAAAAATTGTTATGAGAAAAATAAAAAATCGTTATGAAGAGAATAAAAAATCTACCATGAAAAAATGAGTTTATGTAGAGAATCATTCTTGGTGATCTAAACACAAACAATAATCTTTCAATAATCTTTCTTCACATTCTCTCTATTTAATCTCTTTGTCCTAATACACCCTTGTGATTAAAAAAAAAAAAAGCTAAAAACAAAAGATCTAAGATCATAATTGGACAAGTGCCAGCTCAAGAAACTAGGCATTGTCACCTTACAATAGACAAGTCATGTAACCCAAAGTAAACCAATGAAAAATGGAGTGGTCACTTCTGTCATTCACTAACAACTAAAAGTCAGAGCACCATACTTTCCCAACTAAACCAATCCCTCTTCTTCTATGTTTCTTCATTTCCCTCCAATTAAAAAAACCCACATTTATGTCTCTTCCAAAGAAACATCTTTGTACCTTCTTCAATCTTCTCAACTCCCATTCATTATTAAACCCAACATTGTTTGAATTATCTGTAAAACTTGCCTTTAATTTAAAACTTGCCTTTGCCAATGTCTCTTCCTTGTTTCTTCAAGTTGGTTATCTTCCTCTTGTTCTTGATCATCACATTTGTTCCTCCTAAAGCAGGTATGTTGAATCTTAAACAAACCCCACTTTCTTGTTAGCAACTTGTTGTTGCTAATTTCATACTTGGGGTTCTGCTTTCCTCATCCACTCTGTTTCTCCATTTAACAATTTTTCTAGAAGAAAACTTTGAGATTTCAATAAAGTTCAAAACTTTTTACTTGGGTAAGTCCAACCAACTTTTTTTCCCACATTTTTTGTTCAAATATATCTTGAACGGTTTGTTGTCTCACGATTACGTAGTCATATTACGAGAGTGCATTATCTGAACTTTATTTGTTCTCTTTAATAATAATTGTTCACTCCTCTGTCCGTCGTAGATATAGTTAGTGAACTAGGTAAATTTTATGTCTTGTTTTCTCACATTCTTTTACAGTTTTTTTATTGATTGTTGTTTTCGTTTTCATAATAAATTTTTGATGAAGTTTTTTTCTTTTTTACAGTTGGATTGGGTTGGTCAAGAACCAGCAGCAGAGGTGGAAGAGAAATTAGTTATGTAGTGGTGGATGAAAAGAAAATGGTGATTGGTTCGAGGCCGCCGGAGTGTGAGAACAAGTGCCGGAGTTGCAGACCGTGCACGGCGGCGGCGGTGGTGCCGGAGCACGGGATGAAATTTGTTTTCTCTCGAGTGGAAGAAGATAGCTATTATCTTCTCTCGTGGAAATGTCGATGTGGGAATAAGATTTATCAGCCGTAGCAGCATCATGTTGAAGAAGTTGAATATTATCAGATTGTTTTTTAAGTTTTAAAATTATAACCAAAATGTATGGGAAATTTGATCTTTTTCCTTTTTTGGTCTCTCTATTTGGTTTTAAGTGTTGGGAATGAGAGAAATTTGGTGATTGTTATGTAGTAATCAAATGGAATATAGATGAATTCTACAGAGGTTGAATCCTTGACATTAAGGAAAATAGTAGTAATATATTGAATATTATGTTGTGGCCATATTGGTCACCACATTTTTTGAATTGTGAATGTTGTTAAATAGCCTAAACTTTCTGTTGTTTTTTTTGTTTTTCTTTTTTTATTTGTTTTGTTTTGTTTTTTAGTTCAGCAAACTAAGGGTGGAGATTCAAAAGTTTGCTAAAATTTTTAAAAAAAATTATAGAGACAACATTGCTATGGTTGAGCTGTATATATAAAAAAAGAGAAGTAGACATGAGTTCGAATATCTATCATATTATTGAACTAAGAAATGGTGGTTAGTAAAGTCTATAATTGTAGTCTTTTGCACAATTTATTACAGACACTCCAGTATTATACTAGTGTTATGATTGTTTTGTATGTTCTTTCACATATTTTGATACATAGGTATTTATCCATCCTTACAATCACATTTTTACTTTTTTGTATTTCTCTCTTCACTTTAGCATTTTTCTCTCCATCGATTAAAGTCAATTTTTTTTAAAAAAGTAAAAATATGTGGCTCTAAAGTGAATAAATATTTCCAAAATACTTATCCACCCTTATCTAAGTATTGCTCTAGTTAATTTGGACTTGAGTATGTCAAATTTTACTGACTAAAAAATTCAACTTATCCTAATTAAGTGAGATAGATAAACTTACCTCCTCCTTATCAATGAAGAGACACTTCTACTTCATTTAAAAGAAAAGGAAAAAAAAAAAAAAAAAAAAAACAATCATGGACAAATAGTGTCAAACAAAGCATAGAATGTGGAGACAAGTTTTTCTCGACCAACCCATTTGGGCCGAGTTAGCCCAACCCAACAAAGACGACTCAATGAATATGGGCTGACCATTTGGCTGAAGCCCATAATGAAATAGAATAACAAGAACTGAACATTGAAATGGAATCACAGCCTTCCTTCTTTCTCTCTCCTCACAATGGCAACGCTTTCTCTCTCCTCTTTAAGCTTTCTCCACCGCCATTCTCCACAGTCCGTCACCGCCTCTGCAATCGCCGTTCCTCGCCGGTCAAGCTTTCATGCTCGGCCGGAAATTCTCTTCTCTCCGATCAATCGCCACCGTTCATCTCTCTTGCTCTCCTCCAATCCATGCGCTAAATCCACGGTTTGCACCGCAGCAGTACGGCCGCCGCCGGACTCTGGCCCGCCTCCCGAGAAGGATCCTGTTCCTCTAAAAGGTTATTATTCTTTTTTCCGGTGTTTTTCGTGCTCAATTTGATGGATTGAATTGCTCGTGCTAAAACCTAGAAATTTTATTGCATAGAGCTTGGTCAAGTATTTAGGTTATGATTGGAAATAGCACAAATTACATCAATAGCATCGTTTTTAGAATGATTTTCTAGCACTTTTTTGAACCACTGGCCAACCACTTGTAGATTTGTGTCCTCTGGATCCCAGCTAACTTATGCATATTTGTAGATTTGTGAACTAATGGATTTTGTAACTTAATAGTACCAGATTGAAGTGAATTCCATCGATAAAGTGTTTTTTTGTGCATCCCCCAAATTTTTTCGGGTCAGGATTCATCAATTTTCATTTCAAAACAAATTTTCATTTAAAATCAAGGCTATTTATAAGACCCTAAACTTTTTGTGCTATTTCCAACAATTAACCTATGTGTTTGCTTATTTCTATTTCGTTTTTTTACCAAAGGCAGAGAATTTCGCGTTATACTTATAGAATGCCTTCATAACCGAAAATGAAAATTATTAGCTTCTGAAACAGTAGGTAATGGTTTTTTTTTTTTTTTTTTGAGTTCAACTAAAACAGTCACGCTGAATCAAACTCATAACCTCTTGGTCATGGATGAACTTAGGTCGATTGAACTATTATTCTAGATAAACAAATAGCCTTTCCTAAGTTGTCATAATTTGTTTTTAGAGATAATCATTTTAGGGTGAATACGTTATATGTTTATCAAAGTAGATAAGGGGATCGTAGTCCTAGCAGTCGGTCTTACAAAACTAAGAATAAATAAGTTCAATTCACAATAACTATCTATTACGAATTTATTTTTTTATGGGTTTCTAACGTAATCGGGTCAAGCAGTTGTTCCATGAAATAAGTTGTGGTGTGCATAAATGGACATTGACCTAGACATTTAGAGAAATTATAAGTTGGAATGATCCTTTTTTCTTAAATTAAAAAAAAAAAAAAAAAAAAAAAGAAAGATACATGGAAAGTGAAGAAATTCCTTTCCTAAAATAATTCGTCGTATTCTTAGGGCCATTTTAGGGTATCTTGGTCAGAGTAGATGAGGGATTATTAGATTGAATCCGTTGATAATACTTGGAAATCTATTTTTAAAAATAAAATAATAATACTTAGACATATATTTTTAATGTTATGGTTCTTCTTTTCTTGCTTGGTAATTCATACGTAACTTGGTCATCAAGGGGTGGTCGGTAGTGGTTTTCGGTCTCCAATGTATGTCATCTTGGAAGGCCCCGGGTTCAAAACTCATGAGTGAGTCTAATTCTAAAGTCCCTTGTTATTTTTTGGATCTGGCTTTAAGACGCGAGTGTCTTCGGATATGTGGTGAGGCAAAATTTTGATCCATTTTGAATTGCATGCTGGGGTTTTTTGATGTGAAAGGACTATGTATCCTTACATATTCATATCATTATTGAGCAGGTTTTCCAGTATTTTTCTCAAAATTTGGAGACAGAGTACAGATTTTCTTTGCTGTGTTATTCTGGATGTCCCTCTTCTTCTGGACTTCTGCATTGGATGGAAAAAATAGGCCTAACAAGGGCTCTCGATTTAGACGATAGTTTTGTAAATTAAAAAAATACATTATTCTGTAAAGTGTTGCAGGTTAATATAAATTAGTGTTAGGCTAATTGATTATAATTTAAGGTAGACGAGGTAGATATAGCTCTATTAGATGTTGATATCAAAAGTAAACTGTCACGTAAACTGTATTATATTCTTATCAAGTGTCTTAACATTTCCTGAATTCTAGTCTGATTATTTTCATATCTGTTGCGGGTTTATGCCTATGGCATAACTCGGCTATTGAGAACAATTGTTTGATCCTATTATATTTTATTGTCAAAGTAACTCGTAATTAAATACTTTATTTGACTATTAAGTTAATTCATGGTTCAAGTTTTTTTTTTTTTTTTTTTAAATTTTTATATCGCTTTAATTTATAGTCCAAAGTTACAATTCTATATAGAATGGTTTTGGTGTAGTGGCGACTTCTCTTTCTTTGACAGGGATTCGGTTGATGGATGTATAAGACTTTTCAAGATTTTCAGTTGAGATGTTTGGTATCATTTGAAAATTTCAAAAAAAATATATATATATATATATATTGGTTATTATAATTGTTTTATAATTTTATTGATCTGGGGTTCGTTTGCATCAATTCTTGTAGTTTTTTTTTTCTTAAATTATTTTTAAGAATCAATTCTTTTAGTTTTGTGATTCGTAATGAATTTGGCAATATTTAGGGTCTTTCTTGTCTGATTAAATTGAATGTTTGAGATGAAATTGCAACAATCTCTATAATTTATTTTAATTTTTATTTGTTCAGTTAGCTTTTTGTTATTGTAGCTAACCCAATATCCTAGGAAGATAATGTAATAACTAGTGGGACTAAAATAATATCTATCGATTTCATTTTCAATTAAACTTTTTCAATAAATTGATAGAAATAATGCTACAGTGTTTTTTTTTTTTTTTTTTTGAAAAATAGCTATAGCGTCGTTATTTCTGTCGATGTCACAAAAAATTTATTAAGAGCCGTCCACGTGTACAAGGACAGTGGAATCGTGGGACCATTCTCACGCAGTCTTGTGTCGACGTGTCTGACAGTTGAAGGTTCGAAAGGTTATGTTATGCTGGCCATTTTGGTGGGACGACTAATCAACAAACTGTAATCTATTAATACATATAGATTAAGTTGAATTATAATAACTTAATTTATATTTAAATCACTAATTATAATAATTAATGAGTTAATTACTACTTTATTATTTCAATTATCATAACTCTTTACTGCAGTCATTAATGTTATATTATAAATATTTATTAATACAATATTATATAGTATTAATATATTATATATTATTAATACCAATACTTATGGTTCTCAATTTTTTTTAAAAGTGAATATATTTATAATTGTTTTTTGAATTTAATTAATTTTTTTAGTTTGTCATAAAATAATTATAAATATGAACACTTTAAATTTTTTTACTAAATACAGTCATTATATTTATGAGTATTTATACCTACTTTCTTATAATGTATTAATAATATATAATACTATACGAATGAATATTTATCATATCGTATTAAAATGTATTAATAATTATAATTGCAAATACTTTAAAATTTGCTTATATTTAAATTATTTTGTGAAAAGAGTTAATCCAATACAATTTCTCTTTAATTTATGTTATAATAACTTACCTTTCAAATATAATTTATTGTTATTTTAATTATAATAAACTTTTTGTTAAAATAATTTATCGCTAATAACATTCAATCGTTGATTCCAAATCTTTTAAAAAGTTTACTCAAGCTTGCGCCTAGACATGTAGATTTAAGGCACATATCTAATACATTGTCTTGTGTTTTGAATGCCTCAATTAAAAAGGTATGTGCCAGTAAACCAGTTTAACACCTGTGTCATAGGTTCGATTCCGATAATCGATATTTGTCTCTCCTCCTTCGATATGTACTCCGAAAGAAAAAAAAATTATGTGCTATCTTCGATTAGTCTTAAGAAAAATTAAGACTTATCATTCCTAAATTTGAAAATCCTTGCATTTAGAATTTGTTTTGCTCTTTAATAACCAAATAAATAATATTTATGTTGATAAAAATAATAGTTCAACAGCATCTTAATTGTTAATAATCATCCGATGATCCTCAATCTCCCTTTGTGGTAAAAAAATAAAATTATTAATCTTTAAGTTTTTTTATTTAATATTTTCACTATAACTATTAAAAAAAAAAAAAAAAAAAAGCCTTTGCATGTGCCTTGCACCTATGACTACTGTGCCCGTTGAACTTTTTAGTATTGGTTGCTCCAAACTTACCCTAAATATCAATTTTACTGACTCAGCTCACCTTTTCTCTTTTTCTTTATCTTCTTCCTTTGAAACCTATGTCCACCCAAATATGTCTAACAAATTTGTACATTTGACATTAAAATGTGACATCTTCTTTTACCCCACCCTTAGATATTTTTGAGATATTTGTAAAGTCTATACTACAATAAATGGTACTTGTTTATATAATGGATGGTACGACCATACAAGATTTGAGGCTTGAAGGTCTATTCTTTTCAAGATCTTAATTTGAAACTCACTTGTGAAATTAATTTTTATATAAAAGTAAGCCGTGAAGACTTATGCCTAAAATGAATAATATCATATCAATGTGGAGGTTCGATGTTCATAATACCAAAGAATAATGAATAGGGGGAAATAATATTTTAATTCCTAAATTTTAGATTATATTTTTATTTGATCCATATATTATAAAATCAAATAATTTTAACTCTAACATCTCATTTCAATTTTAGTCCCTGACCTTGTGTGCCTTTACATTTTAATATATATACTTTTTTCTTGGACAAAATAACAACATCAATTAATTGCGAACAACAGCCTTAAAGAATTAGTATACTTTTAATAACCAGTAAATTATAACTTCAAGTCTCTAGCTCAAATTATTCCTTTAAAAAAAAAAAAAAAACAACAACAACATCATCAATTAATTAATCAAAAAAAAAAAAAAAAAAAAAAACTTTTCACAAAAATTTAGAATTTGCAAATAGAAAAAATTGATATGAAACGATATCATTAAATCGCACTTATAAAACTCAAACTTTGCCACTTCATTTCTAAGAACGGAAGCGACGTCAAACCCATCTGTCTCTGCAACTTTTGGTCCCAATAACTTCCATCAATAATTTGTCGTTCTTTTTCAATTCACACGGATCAAAATCCTTCAATCCCATCTCTCAAATTTCCTTGTTTCGTAGCGTTTAACCATGCTGTTGAGAAGTTCTTCAACCCCAATTCTCAATTCTTGGCTTCACCAAACCAAATCCTCCCTTTCAGAATCGGACCAAATCCCCCAGTTTCAAAGAACCAAATCCTTCTCATTATCGGCCTCTTTTCACCCACCACCGCCTTTATCGAACGATTCGCCCAAAAGGGTAACCCAAATCTTGCTAGAATTAGATGCCAAAGATCCTAGAAAGAAGATTTTTGTACCCAAGTGCTGCAAAATTCTATCGGAAGTGAAATCGGAGGAGAATGGTGTACTAGTTCGAGATCAAGATATCAGACCCACTTCAGATTCGTCGTCGATTGTGATTCATGGAGTGATTTCGAATTCTGGTTTGGGTTTGGAAGTGCAAAATGATGAGGTTTTCGATGACAAGAGGGATAAACGCGTTCTGCAGACGCCGGTGGTCGGCGGCGGCGGAATGGGGAGCGACGGCGGCCGGGTGGGTGGCGATGGAGGCGGCGGTGGAGGGGATAATGATTCGTCGGAGTTTAACAATAGAACCGATGCTTATTATCAGAGGATGATTGAAGCAAACCCTAACAATGCTCTTCTACTTGGAAATTATGCCAAGTTTTTGATAGAGGTAATTTAATTAGAACTTGAAATATTTTGGAAAATTCTTCTATGGCTGCCCCTTTTGATTATGTTTTGCCATTAGGTTCTTGGAGATTTTGCCAAAGCGGAAGAGTTTTGTGGAAGGGCAATTCTGGCTGATCCTAATGATCCAAATGTTTTATCTCTTTATGCTAATCTAATTTGGCAGATAGAGAAAGATGATCAACGTGCTGAGACCTATTTTAATCAAGCTGTTAAAAGTTCCCCTGATAATTGGTGAGAATTTGAATATGTTTAATTGATTTCTTGGCTCATTTAGAACAGATTATAGTTTCATCTCTAGGGTTGATTGATTATGTTTTAATTTGCTAGAAAGAATTTGTGTTGATTGGCGATCTATTTGTTTACTTTTGATTGTTATAATGAATCATGTTAATTTTGGCCACGACTACAAGAATATGAACAGATTCTGAGTTTCTTTTAGATATCTATTCAGAATTGTTCAATGGTTTTGAATGCTCCAATTTTATTGTGATTTGTGTCTTTTTCTTCAAGAGTTGAGAAAGTTTTCTATGTTAGTGTACGGATAATGGAACATGTGGTGTGGTTATCACTTATCATTAATTCAGTCAAATACATTTCATGAATGGAAGCTCTCTTTGAGCCTCTTGATCAAGTTTTTTATTATATATTTTTTTAATTTAACAACATTTGGGGCTTGGGGGGTTACAAACCGTAACCTCTTGGTTACTAGGCTATACATGAAGCCTCTGAAGCTAAGCTCTTGATCAAGTATTGAAATGGAGAGAATATTTCATAGGTTTTGCTTCTATGTTTATGATATTGTTTCAAAGTTAATATGGTTGCTGCAAATTCTTCTCTGTTTACAGCTATATTCTAGCTTCATACGCTCGGTTTCTCTGGGATGTGGATGAAGAAGAAGACGATATGCCACACCAGTATGAAACAGAGGAAAGCCACCCAGCTCCGCCCGGTTTCTCACATGAAGCTTCTCACCATTCTTCTCTGGCTGCAGCTTCCTAATCTCATCAAATATGTAACACACTACTTGCCACTGTAAGATAACTTCAATAAAGCATCATCTCATTACCACCTTTTGCTTTCAGAGTACATATGTAATTTTGGCAGAATGGATGTGGTTCTCTAACTTGTCACCCCTTTTGTATAACTTATCAAATGTAAAAAGTTAATGAATAAAGCCACTATAGAGAAACCCCTTTTGCCAGTATGTTTCATAGAGGAAGATTTGGGCTTGCTTTCTAGTTACCAATCTGAAGGCGTTTATGTTAATGACCGTTGATGCTCGAACAATCGAGATTGGATGCGTGGGCATACGAGATTGTAGTATGAAGAGCTAGTCTTTGATTAAAGGATGTAATTTGTAAATATGAAGCTGCTTGTGTTTAGCTTTTGATTTTGTGTTGAGATAGACTGGCTTGCAAATTGGAATAAGATCTTTTTCTTGTATGTGGTGATTTGCAGATTTTTTTTGTTTGTGGCTGATGGATGGTTACATCAAATGTGGGTCACTTTTTTAATGTCATTATCATGCATCAGCCAAGCTTTTCCTAAGCCTGCTCTTCATCATTTTAATCTTGTAATATCAAATTAAGGTCATATTTAAATTTTAGTTTGACACTTTTGCATTTTTACCTTTATATACCAACATATATACCCCTTCGACGTTAATTATATACTTCAGTAGTAGCTAAGTATCTTTTCTTTTCTTTTTTTTTTTTCTTTTTTTAATGAGTTTTCAAACGAATTGAATTCATTCTCTTAATATTTGACTTATGGTGAAATAATCTGTTGTGGTGACTATCACGAGTTAAATTTACTATCTTATTTAATATCTGATTTAGTACCTTTTTTTTTTTTGAAATCGATTTAGTACTATCTTAAAATAATCTATAATACTACCTAACTTATCAAGACGTCTACTTTAATTTTGATGTGATATTAGGTAAGGTTTTAATTGCTATTTAATTGTATGATTGGTATTAGGTAAGCCTAATTTGTTATAATTTCTCAAAGAGCTACGAAATATCATTACTAAGAAAAGGGAAAAAGCAACCCCATGTTTATTATTTTAATATCTTCTAATTATCTACCTTAAAGAATGGCTTCAACATATGCAAAACTGGCTTCCACTTGCACATTTCACACATTTTTTTAGGAGCGAATATTTCAACACGTTGATTGGTGGTGGGCGTCTTCAAATTTCTAAAACCTCACTACCAAGGAAAAAACGATTAAAATGTATAAATTGACAGACTGAGTTTCTAATCTGACCAACTTTGGTGTCTTATTTCTGAAAAAAAAAAGGTTCTAATATTTAAAAATTAAAAGATGTTTTTTCAAACATAAATAAAACATATTTGAAGATACAAACAAGTATTAAAAAAATGCCTATAATTTCCCATGGTCTTAATGGTGCTTTTGCAATTTTTCTTGCTATTTAGATATTAAACAATATGATCATAAATGATTCTAAATTTGAGTAATATGAAAGGAAGAGGGTCGAGATTTCAATATGTAACTTTTTAATTGTATGTTATATATTATATCGCTTAAACTTATTTTTTGTTGACTTTAAATCTCTATAATTAATCTTCTCACATGAACTATTATTCTATACAATGTGTTTGGATTATCATTATTTAAAAGAATAGGTTAAAACTAATTGAAGGAATAAATTCAACAAAATCAAATCATATCAAATCATTTATGATCTTTACCTTGCGTGATAGAAATTTCTTTATTATTCATGTGCTCTACACTTATTTCTTAAGGAAAAAAAAAAAATCAAAATATACAAAAAAAGTTTAAACAACATTTTTTAGCATCACACATCTTTATATTCAATGACTTTTTTTGAAAGAAAGAAAAAGACACAGATACTTCTGAATGATTTTTTTTTTCTTCAATTTAGTGCATGTAACTTAAGTTTATATGGTGTTGTAGGGTTTACAAATAATAAATTTTCGAATAAGTAAATTAATTTGAAAAGCTAAACTAAGACAACAAAAAAGAAAGTGTTAATTTCAAACATCAATTAGATAGATGGTCAGTTAAATTGAATTTATTTTCTATTAATTGTTAAGATTTTTTTTTACCACCAAATTAACCATGGCTATTAAATTATTTTAGTAAACTCAATTCCAAATTTAATCAAAATGTGTTGAATTTGTAAAGGATTTAAAATAAATATTTATTAATTATTCCTAAAAAATTTATATTTAAACATGTTTTTGTAACTATTGAAAATAACCTCTCATTTCTAACCACTTATTTCTAATCATTCATTTATAACTACTCAAAATAACTCCTCATTTTTAACAACTGATTTCTAATAATTTATTTCTAATCTACATCCAAATGATACATTATAAGTTTGATCCCTATGGTTTGAAGGAAATTAAAGTTTAGTTCCTATGATTTCAAAAACTAGAATTTAGTCTCTATGGTTTGAAGAAAGTTAGAATTTGGTCTCTACGATTTTAAAAACTTCTATAGTTTGATAAAATCTAAAAAAATAGTCATTATCATTTCTAATCGTTAGCAAATTGTGTATGTTAAAACTAGTTATTCATGTGTCAATGATAGTAGTGTGAGTTAAGTGGCTGATTAGACAAAAAAAGCATAAATAGCTAATTTCAGGTACATAATTCACGGTGATTACAAATGACAATGACTAATCATTAGATTTTATCAAACCATATGGACTAAATTCTAACTATCTTCAAATCATAAAGACTAAATTCTAGTTTTTGAAATTATAGAGACTAAACTCTAACTTTCTTAAAACATCAGAGATCAAATTTATAATTTACCCTAAAATAAAGTAAGACATCTAAATGAAATGTAATTTATTGATTTTTTTAGGGGGAGGGGAGATATCACAAATCCTACAAAAAAAAAAAAAAAAAAGTACAAATACTCTCAAATAAATGAATAATTTATTGAATTAAATAGGTAAAAATGAAAATAAAATAAGATAAATTAAAGGGAAAAAAATCTTTTTGGTCTTTAGGTTTGGAGTCTAGTTTCCCTTTGGTCGCTATGTTTAAAAAATAAACATTTTTACCCTTGACATTTCAATAATATTCACTTTTGGTTCCTATATTTCAAAATTGAACACTTTTACCCCTGATATTTTAATAATGCTAACTTTTTATGTGTTTTTTTAGTTTTTTTTTTTTATATTTATATTTTTTACAAAATAATTTCACTTCATATGTAAAACAATCAATTTATCAATATATTGAAATTTAAAATTTGTCTAGTCAATATTATGTTAAATATCTAACGATTTTGTTATCTTAATGACTAAAATTGAGCATTATTAAACTTTTTAAAATATTATGAGTAAAATTTTAACAGTGTCAAATAGAAATTAGACTCCAAATTTAAAGCCTAAAAATATATTTTTTCTCCCTAAATACATGCTATTTTCAAAATTAAAATAATAATAAAAAATAAAAATGCAATGGGAAAAGTCGTTAGATGGTCATTTAACTTATTTACTATCGGCTTATCATGACAACCATAACTAAAAACGAAATTATAGTAAAAGAAAATAAATCTTTGGTTGCTTTTGGCAATTATATATATATATATATATATATATATATATTTATTTATTTATTTATTTATTTATTTGATCAAATAAATTAAATTTTTTTTTCTGTTTTTATTAGTACAAAATTTGATAAAATCAATGGAAAAATATATTTTTAATCTTGAGGTTTGAGATCTAATTTCTATATTTCAAATTAAAATAATTTACCATTAAATTTCAATAATATTCGATTTTAATCATTTAGATAACAAAAATGTTAGTTACATGATGTTAACTAAAATAATGACTAAACTAATTTTAAATACTAATATATTGTTAAAATAATTAGTTTAATTTTTACATGAACTTGTTATTTAAAAAAAATGATATAAAAATAAACTAAAAAATATATAAAGACTAAAAATAAGCATTATTAAAATGTTATGAATAAAAATATTCAATATTAAAACATAGATACCAAATTAAAACTAGATTCAAAACATAAAAATCTAAAGTAAACATTATTTAAATATCAAAAGTAAAAATATTCATTTTTAAATATAGAGACCAAACTAAAACTTAACTTCAAACCTAAGGAAGAAAAGAACCATTTTTCCTAAATTAAAAGAAGAGAAACGGGCAGTCATGGGTGTTTGGCAGGAGATTGTCAGAGAAGATTTATGATGATTTCATTTCCACAAGGCAGAAACCCCAAACTTAATGAAGGGGAAAACTCCTTCCTCTCCTCGCTCCAATTGAAAAAATAAAAATGCATTAAAAAAAAAAAAAAAAAGAAAAAGAATTGGCGGTGCAGGGCAAAGAAGAGCCTCAAAACCCAGTTGAAGTTTCTATTGAGCTTCCGCCTCCACCTTCTTGGAAGAAACAGGTCTTTTTATTCTTCAGTAAAATCTCTTTCTGGGTGTCTCTAATTTTTGCTTAATTTTCTCTTTTTCTGTTTATGTTACTCTTTTCTTTGTGAATTGTACTTGGGATTTGCTTGCTGTTGTGTTTTGAGCTCTAGGGTTTGTCAATCTCATCGTTCTATGATTTTGCTGGCCTTTGTGATTACGGTTTTCTCTGATTTGGGTACATTTAGCTTACAGATTTGCTTGTAGTGATAGTTATCAGATAGTGTGGACGTCCATTTTAAAACAATTGATGTTGAAGGTACCCAACCTAGGGGTATATTAGTAATAAGGGTATTATTAGGGGTAGAAGGGTAATTTGACAAAGAGTTAGTTAGTGAAGGTTATAAATAGGAGGAGAGGATTGGAAAAGAAGGCATCGATGTATTTGGAGAGTTTTGGCTTGGGTTAACAAACTTAAGAGGGAGGGATTTCTAGGGTTAAGCCTAGGGTTTCTCTGTAATTTTCATCTGTTCTATCAATATCATTTTGATTCTGTTCTTGCAAGGTTAGAATCTTTACATAGTCCACCTATGGGATAAATAGATGTGACTCTTTGAGTTTTAACAATCTTGAATCGGATCTCAATTTTATTTTATTGAATCGAATACCTTTTTAAACTTAATAATCTCTGATATCATATTAGATAGTGTAGACATCCATCTTAAAATCAACAATTGATGATGAGAGAAGTAGTCTATCTATCTTTTAAATATTTGGAGGACTATCCATTTTTCGAATATAGGATAATTGTGAGATCAAAATAATAGTTTATGTCTTTCTGATGCTATTTATGGTTTGAGGAACTATTCTGCTATATTATTTGAGGTGTGCGCAAAACGACTCGAACATACAAAAGAAGAGGAGGGCTTTCTCTTTAAAAAATTAGTGACTTCTATGTCATCAGTTTATAGGATGTGAGCCTTTACAGACAGAAAGAGGAAACAAAACTTACAACAGAAGACTAGAAACTTCACAGATTGAAAAATTTGTAATTACAATCTGCCAAGATTGGTTAGAAACTCCTGTACAGGTTAGAGACAAGCTAGCCCGGTACATCGAATAAGCCACATTTTAATATATTTTTTTCAGGAAGTAGCTAAAAGCCTTAATTTCTTAAGCTTTTCATTATTGTTTGATTCAAAATACTATATGTTTTATGAATAGAAAAGATAATTTCAGTTTTCAATTGCGGGCCTCATGAAAAAAGTCTTTTTTTTTACACGATGCACTCAATAGAGAACCAGTGCATTTTAGTGCGCCTCGTTTACTCTTTTTGATATCAATGAGTATTTGTGCTAGTTTACTCGCACCTTGACTATTCTCAGATAACAACTGCTGCCCCCATGCTTTGAAACACTAAACATTTATTACTTACACCAGCTGGTTGTTGTGAAATCTTTTTTTTTTTTTTTGCTCAAGTAACTTACAGCTTGAAGAAGTTGATGAAGGTTCTGTTTTCTGAGTCTGAATGATTTTCTAGTATCATGACATAACACATTTTGTTTATAATGGCCATTTAAATGGAACATGCCATTTTAACCGCATAATAAGAGAGTGAGATAGGAGGAGAATTGTGTTAAAAATGCTATAACCTTGAGATTGTAACTCAATTACTACGCTGCTGTTCTCGAGATGCATCCGTGTTTATTATTGGCATTTTTGGTTCTGCTTCCATTCCTCTACACCCTCCAGCATCGAGAAATAAGTCTAATTATGAAATAAAGGTGAGGAATTGATAGTTTTGAACTTAAGCTTTAGCCCGTAGATGAATCCTAATGCGATATCCATATTCTAAAACAATTTGTGGTTTTCTTTCTTAGTTGTGCATAGCCTTTGACTTTGTCATGCTGTTATATACCGAATACTGTGTTGAACTAATAACCTTTGAATGGGATGCAAAAACCAACCAACCATGCCCTGTTCGTAGAGTATTCTTTACATAACTTTTGTTCCTCCAACATCTGCAATACATAAGGGCTAAAGATGACTTCTTTTTCCTTTTCATTCTTCGGCTTTTAAGATGACAATCGTGATATTTCATGTTTTATTCTGTTGTAGTTTTTACCCGTAAAGGGTTACATTGTACTCACAGCTCCCACTGGCGAGGAGATCAGTAATAAAAAACAGCTTAAGCAATACTTGAAGTCACACCCTGGAGATGTTACCATATCAGCTATTAAATGGAGCAATATTAAATGGAGTAATATTGAATGGAGTACTAGTGGAACCCCAAGAAGATCTTCTAGGATTAGTGAGAAGGCTAAGGCAACTCCACCACAGGAAGAGCCCCCAAGGAAACGAGCGAGAAAATCTCCCGGTTCCAAGGAAATTGCAAAGATGCTGAAATGTCTGATAAGAGGCATCCTGAAATTGAAAGTGCCAAGGATGAAGAGGCTCAAATAGAAGATGAAATAAAAGAGAAAGAACTTGAAACTTCCAAAGATCAAAGTGCCAAATGAAACAAAAGACAAAGAAATCGATGCAACAAAAAATGTGCCTGGCAATGCAATGGTAACCAAGAACGGTCAGTTAGAAGCTGAAGATGGCAAAAAAGTAGAAAATCAAAGTCATGGGAATGTTCCTACTAAGAATGTGGGCGTGAGGGTAGACCTTAGCTATGGTCATAACAAACTCTCCTCTGAGCGACCTGATCAAAAGACTCACTTCCACACACCTTCTCTACCAGTGTCTCCCTCTCCAATCGCTCAATCGTACTTTGACTGGGGAGAACCGTCCGGGCCTTACCATGATCCCACAATGTTTTTTACTGACGCTTTTAGGGTCTGGACTGGGATTGGTGAAAGGGCACCGATCCTCTCTACAGGAAATTCGACTCACAATCTCACCAAGGGGGCTTAGGTCATGTATGAGGTATACTTAGTTTCTCTATCTTTGCCTTGTCATTATGTCTGGAGACTTACTCGAGATATTTTTGTTTGCAGTCTTACATTCACTTTGCATATGGTGCCCGACAGATCGCTAACGACAACATATATGCGCACTACCTGTAGCTCTGGTGGTGGTATCAACCAACTAAGGCATGATATTGCTCGAGCCATTGAGGCGCACCGGGCTTCTGAAGAGGCGCTAACGATCTGTAAGACCAGTTTAAAGGAGGCACAAACTTTAATCTTGTCGGGGAAAAAAATGCTTGAGGAAGAGGTTTCTACTGGTAACCAACTTCGTCGTGAGTCGGAGGATGCAGAGGGAAAATTAAACAATGCCACCTACTTGGCTAAGGCAGTCATGGGATCTCCGACATTTACTATTCTGGAGAACAATGCTATGAGGAGAGGCATGATTTGGACTATAAAAAAGTTTCGAGCCAAGTATCTGAACTTACCGCCTGAAAACTTCGTACCCTTGTTTGATGCGTTGTGTGCCGAGATGCGTCCTACTCCATAGACTCCTCCTACCTCTCCTACTTCGTAGGCTCCTACTCCTACTATTATCCCCTCATATGCATGCCCCTTACTTTGATGGTCAAATATTGGAGAGTGTACTTAAGAGTGGCCAACCAATGTTTAAGGTTCACCGCGGCGGGAGCAACATGTCTAGTTCAAATAGGCCTAGTTTTAGTCGGCCTAGCACTAGCCAACCTGGTTCTAGTAGATTCAACTCTCGGAATGGCTGAGGTTGGCTTTTGGCTGAGAGCGTGCCTTGATGGTAGGGTGTTATGTTGTTTTTGTTGTCTTTTCCGAGTGCATATGTAGCACGTTACCTCTGCTTTTATCATCTTTAACTTATGTATCCTTGGTGGCATTTGTCCACGTTTTATTTAATGAATCTAAATGACTGCAACACCTTTTCTTTGGGGGTCTTTACTTCAGTCAATATTTGTATATTTTAGTTGTATTTAACAATATTTGTATATTTTGGTTGCATTTAACAATATTTAGCCCTATCCAAATCTTTTACTTCAGCTTATTTAGCTGTTTTAACCGTATATTTGGCCATACAGGCTTTGCTCATTGCTTATTTGTCCCTACCATTCAAGACAATTTGAACATAGAGTAGTAGAAAATCAAACTTGAATTTTTTTCATGAGTAAAATTCTTAATATGACAAAGCAATACACTGATTGTGCTTCTTCAACTAGTTCAAAATAGTAGATATTTCAACATAAGTAGAAAACATCGAAGTATGATATTGCTTCAAATGCTGTGTTCCATGAGCATAAAAACATTTTTCCATTCAAAGTGAATATGAGGTTCTACCTCAGAACTAATTGACAATGAAAAGAGTAACTCATATATCTTATAAATGTTTATAGGAGTTTCCATTTTTCGAATGTGGGACAATTGTGAGATTCTAACAAAAGTTTCAAGGTGATAGATGCTCGGATTCTTAGTTGGAGTTTAAAAGAAAAACCATACATGTTTAAGTTTTTTTGTGCTATCATGAAAAAAATGGAGAAATTTGTTGAAAAGCCATTCTCAAACTTTTCTTAATTTAATCTACAAACCGCAAGTCTTGGATTTGGTAAGTGAAGGTCTATTCATGAGAAGAAATTATGGCTTTGAAATCTAGCTTCCTAAAAGCCAATTTCAAGGATTTGAATGTTCAAAATCCAAGAACAACATAGTTCAACAAAATAAAATGGCAAAGTTGTAGAAAAAGAAAATCAAAAGTGGAAATGGGAAAGTAGGAAGTAAATATTACACCCTATTTTCATATATTATAGATATTCATAGCTCCATGAGTTACTATCAATCCTAGAATCATATAAGTTGCATTCTTTATATTATGACATTTGTATTAACTAGCTTTGTAACATACTCTATTATATATCTTATAAATAAGATTCTATGAAACCTTTTAATAACAACTCAAGAATAAAGCAGAATTCACTTTTCTTTCTACTTTATTATTCTTCATTGTTCTTTGTTATTTCATAACACATGATCATTCTGATAAGTCTTTATTATTTTATTTTCTACAAATAAGTTCTTTATTTATTTTTGTGATTTATATTAAAATACTCTATGCATCCAATGTATATGAGTTCAACAACTCTCATATATATATATTTATATATATGATAACCTTTATATTATTGCATGTTGATACATTAATGGTTTTTTTAACTGTAAATATTATTATATTAAAAATGTTAACCATTTATTTGCCATGATTTTAATTGGATATGTTGTGAGTATAATTCGCAATCAAGGCCCAAGTTCACCCCTAAGTCAAGCACATGCCACAATCGACCTCAGGACACCAAGTACATGTCCTAATCGACCAGGTGTCCAAGACATGTGGTCCGTCAAACCCCGAAGACACCCCAAAGTCGAGATTAAGACTAAGAAGGAAATGAAACACAACAAGGCCCATTGACTAAGGGAAGGCTCATTGTAAAGATGATTGGCCCTAAAGTTCGACCAAAGAGAGGGTTGGTCCAAGGTGAGTCAACCTAAGACTGGTCAAGTCAAGCTCGATCTAAGGTCGGTCGACCTTGGTTTTGGGTCCATCTTGGCTCCCTCCTCTCTTGGCCTAAGTTCTCATGCCCCTCAACTCTGTGGCAGTCGATTCCTAGGCCTAGTGTAAACTACTTGCAACTCTAAAATTACCACCCTCCAATCTTTTCTTAATCTCATCTGACTTAAACATCGAAGGCCACGTGGCTCACACTACACCGGTGTCTCGTTCATTATTCTTTGTTTTGTAGGTATTTGTTTTAGAGAAGTATAAATTCACTCTTGACTTAGAAGAACAAATTTCGACATCAACATGATCATTTCAATTATTTATGATAATCTAATTTTACTTATTGAACTTGATATGTTCGATTGATAAAATTCAAACAAGATTGATAAAATTCAAACAAGTTTTATTCTTTTTCTTTATTCTCACTAACCTTGTTTTAAATTCCAATTTGTATGAGCACAAATGGTTAAATCAATTTTGGCAATTGATATTTAGCATATATTTAATACTACAGTTTATATAATTGATATTTAGCGAAGTGACTGAAATCGTAAGTAATCAAAGTAATATGTCTCCACCACACTTATTTAAGTTGCTGCCTCACTTCTTTTGTAATTTGAAATTGCTGCAATGACTGTAATTTTAATGTTGTCAAGGGACTAAAAGGAAATTTAACTATTCTGATGGTAGATGAGATGTAGTTTTGTATTTTTATAATGCAATCAGTATGTTAAATTTACCATTCTGACATCGCATTTATATCCGTTGGATCATAATAAATGAAGTAAAAGTTTCATAAATACTCTCTCTTGATTTCACCATGTTGGAAGGTTTTAAGCCTTGCCTTTAAAGCCAAATATTTACTTGGGCAAGATGGGGATGGCTACTGCTGACTTGGTTTTTTTCGTTTTTTTTTTTTTTGGATAAAAAACAATTTCATCGAGGCATGAAATTACGAAGAGAGTGAACCTAAAGACTCCATGAAATAGTTACAAAAAAACCCTTCTAATTAGTAAAGAGTGTGATGTAGGTATAATAAAAGAGAACTTTTGCACCATTAAAACTATAGCTTCTAATAGATTGTGATATGCAAAATCTTTTCCATTCTACACAGGAACAAAACTTTACAAAAGAATTTCCCAAAGCATATTATTGGGGGAGATAAGGTCAATCTTCTCTGTAACTTGTCTTTTGTATTAATTGCACCATGGGTAGTCACTATTATTATTATTTTAATATTTATGAGTGTTTGGATCAATTTGTGTCAAACTATATGATTTTACAATATTTTAAATGTTAAAAAAATTTATAGAAAATTAATTCTTAGATAGGTGACTATAATAGACTGAACTCACAATTTCGCTAGATCATGCATGATAGCTTTGACTCGGTTTTATAAGCGAGTGAACTTAATGAAGGGTCCCTAGCATGGTAGTGGCATAATTGATTTTTCTCAGTTTTATACTGTGTGCCGTGTGGTCCTAATATAAACAATTAGTTCTGAGTATGATGTGGATGTGAAAAATGAGATGATGATCCATGTCAGCTAGAACCATCCGTATCCTATGAAACAATTATCAATGTTTGAGCTCATTTGAGTTATATGTTATGAGTATTCGGGGAAGTAGGATGAAAATGATTATATTCTCTTTCCATTTGTAACTATAAACTTTTTCTTATTTTTTTGAATTGGAGTATGTTACTCCACAATACTAATTCTCAAGATTGAAAATATGACTGTAAAGTTGAATTGGATTACAATCAATCAATCAAGTCAATACGTCACACTAATTTTGTTGGTGGTTCCGACTTCTTTTGTGATGTGAGTTTTAGTTATTTATTTATTATATATGTCCTTGTATATTATTTCATTTTACTATATTTCTTACCACAAAATTTTTTAAGGCAAAATCTAGACCTCTAAAGTCTAAACTTTGAAGAATTGTAAGATATAATTTTTTAAGTATTAATTGTATCCGTTAAGGGACAGGACAATCCAACCCAAATTTATTGTCTATTTTGAGCATGAAAAATGGAGAGATTTGTTGAAAAACAATTCTCAAACTTTTTCTTAATTTAAAATATCTACAAACCATAAGTCTTGGATTTGGTAAGTGAAGGTTTTATTCATGAGAAGAAAATTTGGCTTTGAAATCTAGTCTTCCTAAAAGCCAATGTCAAGGGTTGGAATGAAAATAAAATGGAACAGTTGTAGAAAGAAAATTAAAAGTGGCATCATATTTTCATATTATATATAATATATATTTTTTTTTCATAAAATGGAACAGTCGGGAAGTTTCTTTGAAGGCCAACTCAATTATTTTTTTGTCATGGACCCCATAAATTATTATTCAATAAATTGCTTCATTTTATTATTACTTACATATCTAATAAAGTTACTTCATTTATTATTATTTGCATATCACGTGTCCATGATAAAAGAAGTTTTAAATAACCAATAACAAATTTCATGATAAATATGCTGGCTATGTACATAAAATTGAGAAAATCAGTATACCTAACATTTCTTTTTTTGACATGATATACCTAACATTTTCAATATAAATACTGTTATTAATTTACCAATCTTCTGTATAAACAATTTTTTCAAAGCATGGATTAAATGTTGTTGAGCAATTTAAATTATGGTTAGTGTTTAATTGTGTTCCGAAGTATTTTTAAGGGTAAATGGTAACTTTTATCTCTTTATTTGAAGAAAATTTGTCTTTAAAAGTTTGAATATAGTCTTCTATGATTTAAAAAAAAATCTCTATAATTTTAAAAATTAAAATTTAACCCTTAGAGTTTAACTTAAAAATTACTTATAGTTTTTAATTGTGGACAAATAAAATATGTAAAACTTAGATATTTATGTGTAAGTAATAATAATGTAAGATAAGTAACTTAATTATATATATTTTTTGAAATTGGGAGAGGGACCAGAGAATAATAGTGCTCCCCAATAAAATGAGAATCAAACATCAATTTTCAGGATTGCACTCTTAACTATAAAATTGAATTAAATTACAACCAAACAAGATAATTACAGCGACGTCAACTTTGATTTGGTAGCGACTGAATTAGATAGAAAAAGTCACAAATATAGCCATTTCTCTGAGAATTATCACTTTAAAGCAGGAGAACATATACTTTGATATACATAAATGAATAGATAATTTTCACGTAGTTCATTTATCTAATAAATCCACGAAAATAGAAATAAACTAATAAAAACATCACACTGAAAAAAGTTAGTTGGATATTTTGTTTACACGAAAACTTTCATACACATGGACGTGTAAGAGAGCTTTACAATATACTTATGTTAGCATCATTAGAGCCACATAAATTTATATTACAAATATAAATATTAAAAATATATATGATTGTGTGACTCTAATGATACCACCTAGACATACTGGAGAGCTTTCGTCTACATCTATATGTAGAGAAGTTTTTATTTTTATTTTTATTTTTTATTTTTATTTTTTATTTATTAAAAGGTAGACAAGTATTGTTCTATAACAAAGAAAAATACGACAAAAAAAAAAAGCTTAACTTTCTAATCTCCTCCATCGCCTTAAATTGGAAGTTTTTATTTTTATTTTTAATAAAGCAGTGCATTTTTAGTGGTTCAAAACTGCCAAACAAAAAATTGAAAATTCGTTAGATAATTTTAGAGATTTTGATTTAGTAATTTTCCTAGTTTAGCACAACATTGTTTGGTCTTAATGGTCATCCTTACCCACAAAAATATGATAAGTTTTTTCTATTTCCATCAAAATATTTTTTTTATAAAGCATTTTCTTTGAGCAATTGGGTTTTAAAAAAAAGTTCCCTCACCTTGTATCTTGGGAGTGGAGTGTAATATAACTGGATACAAGGTGAGGCACATCTTCTCAGACAAAACATCATCCACTCTTGCCTCAACTCAAATATTAACAGGTTTTCTTAAACCTTATTTTACTCATTCATGATTTTATATTTGTTTTTTTAATACTACAACAATAAAAAGGATTAAAAGATTCACGATTTTTTTGATAGAATATGCATACTAATTAAAAGCTAAACCCACTTTAGCCGTAGTTTTATATTTGTTAATTGTTGATTGTTGTTTTATTAGATTATTTCTAACCATAGTTTATTAGGGCAGGATTTTAAATTAAAAAATTGAGTTTGTTTGTTAATTGATTTTAAGATGAAATCTCTAAAATGATTACAAAATTTACAAAATTTAAATATGTATTCCATTCCAAATAAAATTTGAGGAAGGATCCTAAAATAGTGAATTTAAACAAATATTATAGAGTATTAATATTTAATCGTTATCGAATGGGTTGGTAGTGTGATTCATTATCTAATTTAGTGTTAATTTATTTTTACTCTATAGTCACGGGTTCGATTTTTGGAATCGATAATTGTTTCTTAATTTCATTTTTTTTTTATCAGACTCAATACTCTTTAGTTTTTTTTGTTTTGGACTTTTCTCATTGATGGAAGAGGAATTCCAACTAATGATTTTTTTTTTTATCATGAAAATATATTTAAATTGCTACGCAATTTACTCGATTGAGTTTGACAAGCTTTTAGACATGAATTAACATATTAATATTAAGCATCACACGTGAAAAAAATAGAGTAGCGTCACAACATTTCCCGTACAACGTTTTTATTTTATTGTTGTTACATCTCCCCGTACAATAAATCAAATAATGGTATTTCTCTATATTTCAAAACCAAAGTCTCCATATGACTCCATTGTCAATTACAAATTAATAAAAATTATATAAAAAGTCTATAATTAATTAATTATTCTAAACAAGAAGACTAAATCCACTGCAACCCACCAAAATTCAAAAACTTCTAGATCCAAACTTGAATCTTCAAAACTAAATCAAAACAAAAACACACAAAAAATCCTTACTTTTCCTTCATTTCACAAGCAACGTTAATAATTCTACAGTTCTTAACTTTTCAAAAACCCATCTTTTTCAGAAACCTAAAAAAACAGAAAAAAAACAAACGTGTCACCAATAAAGTACACATCCACACTTTGACCGGCGTTACCCCGGCGGCGACCGTAGCTTCTCGTCATCAGCGTGGCAACACCGTACACGAATTAAATCCACTCTTATCTTCTCTCTTTTACTTTTCAATCAATTTCATTATAAATACACCCACAACTTGTTCTGAACATTTCATCATTAATTCCATTTACAGAAAAAAAAGCAGAGTAAAAGAAGAAGAAAAAATGGCCGGCAAAGTCACTCTGTTTCTGGGTTTTTCTTTGTTTTTACTCTTTCAACACTCAGCCGCTCAGACGGTTCACACCGTCGGCGACTCCACCGGCTGGAAAATCCCTCCGACCGCCAATTTCTACTCCAACTGGGCCGCCGGAAAAAAATTCCTCGTCGGCGATTCTCTCGGTAAGAAATTAATTCAAAATTTGAATCCTCTGTTTCACCAGTAAACTAATTAAATTCCCAATTGGGTTTTTTTCTTTTTCTTTTGGGTAATTACAGTGTTTAATTTCGAGACGAACATGGACGAAGTGACGAGAGTGCCGAAAAGCTCGTATAATTTTTGCAGCGACGACAATGAAATCGGCGAATCAATTGAAACAGGGCCGGCAACATATGTTCTTAAAACGCCAGGGGAATATTATTTCATCAGCTCTGAGGATACCCACTGCCAACAAGGACAAAAGTTCGCCATTAACGTCACCGGCAGCCCTAAAACTCCGACGCCGCCGTCTGCCAACGCTCCTACCCTGTCCCCTCGGCCAGCTCCGGTGACCCATACCGTCGGAGATTCTGCTGGTTGGGGGATTCCCAACGGTGGCGCCGCCTTCTACGTCAACTGGGCTGCCGGAAAGGTATTCAATGTCGGCGATACTCTCTGTAAGAACCCATTTTCTCCTCTATAAGTGTACTGGTCGGAATAGAATTGGGTCAAAAGAATTTTTTGGAACCAAATTTTGTGGATGTTCAATCCACCTAGCTCCAATTCAACTCAGTTTTTTCGAGTTAGGATTGAATTATTGGTTTATATTAATTTTATTTTCTTTTTCTAATATTCAATTTATAGCTGTAAAAAAACAAATAGATAGAAAAAAAATCATTAACTTTTGTAGATAATAAATTCTAGCCAATTTTCTATAAACTATAAATTTTAATTTTAAGATTAACTGATTCAATTTCAAATGAGTTTCACTTCTTTCCCTGGAAACTTAATAATTTTGTGGTTGCTAATTCAACTTAATTGAATCAATTTTTATTACTATTTTATTTTAAGTTTTTGATAAATTTTTTATGTAACCTATTTCATTTAGTGTGTATTCAGTACCTGATGAGGCTTTAGTTTGAGGAGCTATTATTTTAAAGAGTTGTGATCACTTAGAAATTGTGAGTTACAGGCAAAAACTTATTTGGATTTAGATGTGATTTTTATCTAAATGACTTAGGATTTAAAATGAGTACGTAAGAAAAGAGATAAAAAATGAATTATTTTGAGGAGTTAAAATTGATTGATTAAAAATAAGTACTTTTTTATAGTAGTAAAAATGACAAATTATTTTAAGTAGTTCTTTGAGGGTGTTGGGATGAAGAGTTAGCTTCGAGAGTTACTTTAAGTGGTTAAAAATTAAGAGTTGTAGTAAAAAACTCGTTTGGATGTTGTTTTTTTTCGTAAATGAGTTAGAGAAAAATTTATTTGAATATGAATTTAAGATGAATAGTTAAAAAAGAATAATTAAAAATAAGTGGTTAAAAATGATTTATTTGAATTGATTAAAAATGAGTGGTTGATATTAAAAAGTTATATTAAGTAATTATAAATAAATAATTAAAAATGAAGAGTTATTTTAATTAATAAAATGAGAAGTTGTCTAGAATAGTTATAAAAAATTTGTTTAAATGTAATTTTTCATAGAAAAGTTAATAAATTTTCAATCTAAATCTTCTTTAAATACGGCAAACAAACCTCTTCTTTTAGATTTTAAAAGAGTAGTTCATTTTAAATCCTCATTAGTTCGACAGACAAACACCCCCCATATTCCCAAATCCTAATTGTTGATGTGTTAAAAAAAAAAACTTAATTTTATACATTTACGTATGTAATTTTTACTCAAAAAACAAACTATAAAAACACACCTAATCCATCCAAAGGACATAATAAGTCTACCCTACCCAAGTTTGGGTTGGTTGGAAATTGGCTATTTGAAAATAGGGAATTGAAAATGTCAATTAATGAAAATTGAAAATTTGTTGGCGCAGCGTTCAATTTCGCGTCAAACAAGGACGACGTTGTACGAGTAACGAAAACAGCGTTCGATTCATGTAGCGACGATGACGACATCGGCGAGGACATCGACGTCAGCCCGGCGACGTTCATCCTGAGAGTTCCCGGCGACTATTACTTCATAAGCAGTGAAGATGGGCACTGCCGGCAAGGCCAGAAATTAGCAATCAATGTTACCGGTGCTGCCTCTGGATCACCAATGGCTCCGCCTTCAACCTCCACGCCGCCGCCGGTCACCCATGTTGTCGGAGACGCCGTGGGCTGGACGGTTCCACTGGGCGGCGCCGCTTTCTACACCAACTGGACTGTCGGCAAGATATTCGCCGTCGGTGATTATATGCGTAAGATTTTTCTATTTTTAATTTAATTTCTTACTTGGTCTCTTTTTACCACGCCACGCCACGCCCTTCATTCTTCAGGTAATATTCAACTTTTGGAGATTTTTCATAAATACATTTTCTTAAAAAATCCTTTGAATAAGGCAAAAAGTGTCGGCCGCAATTTAATAATTGTAATTAAAAACATTTTCTTAAAATTTTAAGATTCAGTTTTGAAACCAGTTTAAATTTTAAGATTAAATGATAAGTTTAGTTTGGCTAAATTTGTTTTTCCATGGCCAAGATAACATAACTTCAAATCACCCATTCCATTTGTATTTGAATAAAAAAGAAAGTTTGAATAAGTTATATATTATTTTTACTGAGTTAAAATTTAATTTTTATGATTTTATAAAATTTTAAATATTAGGGAACTAAGTAGGAAGTTTATCTCAAAAAATAAAGTAGGAGGTTAGTTTTTTTTTTTTTGTTTTTTATAAATTATTTGAGTTTAGTTATTTATGCAATGTAGACCTACAAATTTAGTTAACTAAGTATATCTAATTCTATGATTTGATTAAAAAAAAAAATGATTGGTCAATTTTTTAAAATCATACATATAAATTGCTTATCTTTTACTTTATTTTATTCAATCACATATTAACACAATTTTTATCATTGTACCAAAAATACTAAGCTAATTAGTTCGTCTCCAATTTTTCAATTTAGAGAGATGACTCTAGAAATAAAGTTAATAGACCATTAACTTTTGATATTATAGGCTAATTAATTTTTTAGAAATAATTTAAATAGGATTTCTATCATTTAAACTTATGTCCGACAAAATTTTGACATATTCAACCTTTTTCTTTGTGTAATAAAACATAAGTTTTTACTTTTTCATCAAATATATTTATGAATTCTTAAATTGTGAAAAGTTCTCAACAAATTTTATGGTTTGTAGTGTTTAACTTCACAACCGGCGTACACGACGTAGAAAGAGTACCAAAAAGATCTTTCGATCGATGTAGCGACGACGACGAGATCGGTGAAACCATGGAAACCGGCCCTGCAACCTTCATCCTCGCCGCTCCCGGCGATCATTACTTCATTAGCTCCGAGAATCGAGACTGTGAGCTCGGTCAAAAATTAGCAATCAATGTCGTCGCCGCCAGATCCAACGGTCCAGCGTCCTCCGCCGGTGGTGCATCATCTACCCCTGGTGCCACCGGTTCATCGCCCTCATCCGCCCATACTGTCGCCGCCGCTCTCTCCGCCACATTGTTTGCTCTTGTTTTCAACTTCTTCTAAATACTTCTCCGTAATTTTAGTGCTTTTATTATTATTATTATTATTATTTTTTTTTTATGTTTTTTTGTTGTTAGTATTTCAGTCGTTGGGTGTGCATCCTTGTGGTCTTGTATTTTTTTCGTTTAATTATTCTTATATTTACTTTTAGTAAATAAATAATTTTAATTTTTTCTTTGTAAAGTTTTTTGTTTTTACATTGCAATTTAAAAAAAAAAAGATCATCTAAGGTTATAGAAGATCGATATTTCATGAATAATAAAAAATGAATTTTTTTAATGGATGTTAAATTTTTTTTTAAAAGACAATTCAAATATGAAAAAAGTTGATTTAAGCAAGTTAAATGCATGGATGGCTCTAATCAATTTAAACTAATTGAAATATTTCAAAAGTTACTATAATCAATTATACCTTATTATCAACTAGTATATATAATAATATTATATATGATAAAGTACACATCAATTGCATGCATTTAATGATTTGGTTAATGTAGAATCCACTCACAAGGGCGGGCAAGTAAGAAAATAAATTTATTTTAAAAGAAGTCCAAAATAAAATCAAGACAAACTAAAATTTAGCAAAAGAGTAACCAAAGAATAAATGAGCAAATTGTTTAAGGCCAAACAATAGTCGTATTGGACATACAATAAACTCAAGTACATGCTCGAGCGGAGGTTCGCCTTTTTTTTTCGACATATTGAAATCCCTACAATATTTGTATTAGACTAAATCATTTGTATAGTTAGTGTAACTATATTATAACTCTGGTATAAATTCATCATTTGGATGATTAATAAAGTAAGGCAACATAATTTTCCTTCTTAAAAAATTAATTTCTAAGTAGATACTTAATATGCATTGAATCACTCCTTAATTTTTTAACACTCCTATGAACTATTAAATCATTCTATGATGGTTTAAGGTTAGATCAACCTTGCAAGACCTATCCCATGTACAATTCAATATCATTTTTAATTTAAAATTATGTTTTGTTATTATTATTATATATATGGGTGTTCTAATCCGCATAAGTGCACTTTGACTATTTTTATGAGATAAAATCATATGATCTTATAATATTTAGTTGTTAAAATTTAAAGTAAATTAATTTTTATATAGGTGATGACTGGATCTTAGACTGAGTCTACTTTTGGGCCTTTGGCCACCACGACATTGTTTTTTCTCCCTTTAAAATTTTATCTCTACAAAATCTTTATTTATCATTCTTTGGTATTTTTCAATTCTAACATACTTTTGTCATTGTCTCTGAGGTGATTGGATTTAGAGGTTGAGGGAGGAGAGGAGAATAGGAGATGAATTGTCAACCTCATGTTTGTTTTTAGTACATCACAATTTTTTCCAACTCTTCCACAACTCATTATTAAACATCACATCAAATATCTTATTTAATTATATTAAATTTTATCTAATTTTTAACTCTTTTTATTTTTATTTTTTAAATTTTAACATCACATCAAACCTATTATTTAATTATATTGAATATATATATATATTTATTTATATATAAAATAAACATTACATCAATTTTTCATCTTCTCTCCCCTCATAACACTAATCTCCAAACAAGTATTTCATCTCTCCAAATCACTCCACTTCCTCTCCACTTTCTCTTCTTCTCCTCTCTTCTACTTTCTTCTCTTCCACCTCTTTTTTTTTTCTTTATTAATATTTCCCCTCTCTAAAAACAAAATAAAAGTACAATTTTCTCGCTGTTTAACAAATGAAAAAAAAAAAGGTTTGAAGTCGTATTTTTATTCATATATATATGGATTTTCTAGCAAATTTACACGCACTTCGATTATTCTTGTATATATTATCATTTAATTGTATAATATTTAGATGTAAACAAAAACCTTTAAAATCTTAATTTCTAAATAAGTTGAACTTATAACTTCTTAGATTTTTAATGTCTTTGTATCGTTAAAAAAATTGAGGTCAAATTATTGAATAAAGTCACCACAATTAAATAGGCCTATCATTAAATATAGATAAAGTAATTTGTTTGTCTCAAATAACTGTTTGGATTTCTTTAAAAAAAAAGAATAGAGATATTCAATAAATTTT
>JBBMKA010000002.1:4405419-4423261 GCA_037833695.1 Sechiopsis laciniata | reverse complement strand
TAAATAATCAATCAATACATTTTAATACTACAAAGTTGAGTTTTGGAGGATTTTGGGACTTAATTCTGATAACTTAAAATTTGTTAGCATACACGAACCTACCAAAATGAGAGAAGCGATACATTAATGCCTATAAAATTTGGAAATTAAAAAAAAAAAAAAGTAACTTCCAAAAGTTTGTTTTTAATTTTTAAATTTGGTTAGCATTCATATATTTTATTAAGGGAAGTTAGATACATCGTAAGAGAGATGAAACAAATTGTAGGAAATATGAGCAAAAATAAGCTTAAATTTAAAAAATCAAATGGTTATCAAACGGAGCCTAATCTATTCACAAATATCTTGAAAGTCTAAAATAGTTCTCTCATATGAGAAGATAGAACAAACTTTAAATTAAGGATGATTGCAAATTTAGTAAAATTAGTCAAAATAATAGCAAAATAGCAAACTCTAAATTAAAAACTGTTTGCAAATATGATTTTTTTTTTTTTTTAAAAGGAAAAAAAAAATCCATACAAAATTACCATAACCCTATCTTATGTCTATTGATGATAGACTATTGTGAGCGATAGACTTCAACCATAATTGCAATTATTGTTGATTATGTATTGTTGTCCAAGTTTATCGATAATAATTATAGTCGATTATTGTTAGGAATTATAAAAAGAATTATATAATTCTTAGATTTTGTAGGTTTATTCTATTTGAATATTGTAATTATTTTTTAGGGTTTATTATTTTGTGGACTATATATAGTCGTGAATGGAATAGAAAAGGGGAGATCTTTTTGCCTAAGTTTCTAAAATGTCTCGTGATAGTATCAGAGCCTCTCTAAATTAGAGAGAAAAAATTATCATTCTTTTTCTTTTCTTTTTTTGTAACCCTAAGAAAAAAAAAAGTATTTATTATGGAGTGGTTCCTTTGGTAATTGCATTTTTACGTTCGTAATTTTTGGTGTGAATTCATTAGAAAAGTCAATCCCAATTCAATTTGATTTGATAAATTGAAAAATTATTGGTGCTGTCAAAATAAATAAATAAATAAAATCAATCACAATTAATTTCTTTGGAATTAAATTGGCACGCTTCCAAAACAAAAGGAATAAATATTCTTGGTGTGATTTCAATGATAAATATTGGTGCTGTGATAAATTCAACCACAATTCTTTGCTTATTAAAATTCATATTCCTTTGTCTCATGTTAACGATGAATTTAGTGTGGTTGCAGTACATTTTGTGCGGTGTGATCCAATTTGACAGTGAATTTTATCTCAATATCTTGTGGGTGTTCAGTTCAATTTTTGCAAAATGTTTCGATATGACTTTACTGGCAATATGGGTCATTCAAATTTTAGTGGTTTGCATATTATTGGGAAGAAAAACAAAACAACTGCGCCAACTCTAAGCGATGATCAGTGGGCACAAATCATGAATGGAATTAAAGGTACATCATTTACCCTCCAAAAGTGAAATAGTACGTGGTACAAAATTATTCAAATGAATGGATTATAGATAGTAGCGCATCAAACCACATGTCTGATAATATTTTACTATTTTTTTATTTGCGTGAAATTTCTTCACCTGTTGGATTGCCTAATGAAAAAAGTGTTACAGCTACAAAAGAAGGAAAAATTATCTTTAGTGATGGTTTAGTTTTGAGAAATGTGTTATATGTTCCTAATCTGACATGTAATTTGTTGTCTGTATCTCAATTTTTAGAGCAACAAAAATATGTTGTTCTTTTCACAGACAAACTATGTTTTATACAAGACTGCACTTTCAGGAACTTGATTGGAGCGGGGGTTCAGTGTAATGGAGTCTATTTCTTCAGGCCAGTTCGTGCTCGTAGTCTTTTGGCAAATACAGTTGCAGTTACAAATGCGAGTATGTTATGGCATAGACGTTTGGGTCATCCTTCAATGAAAGTAGTATCTTTGTTACCTGAGGTGGCTTCTGCTGGCACAAGTTGTGACATTGATTGTCAAATTTGTTTTATAGATAAACAACCCCGTAACTCTTTTCTTCTAAGTACAAATAAAGCATCTAGTGCATTTGATTTAGTTCATTGTGATATTTGGGGTCCAAATACTGTCATGTCTAGTTGTGGTGCACGGTTTTTTCTCACAAATTGTAGATGATTATTCTCATGCTACTTGGGTGTATTTGATGATATATAGGAAAGTTTGAAGTTGCTAAATTGATCCAAGATTTTTATGTTATGATTGAAACACAATTTGGTAAAAAGATTAAAGTTGTCAGAAGTGATAATGGTCAAGAATTTTTTAGTTTGAAGTTATTTTTTTGCAAAGAATGGAATTTTACATCAAACATCTTGTGTTTATACTACAGAACAAAATTGTAAAGTTGAACGTAAGCATAGACATATTCTTAAAGTTGCACGAGCTCTACGTTTTCAAGCAAAACTGCCTAAGTATTTTTTGAGAGAATATGTTCTAAGTGCTGTGCATCTTATCAATAAAACTCCTACCTCTATTTTGGATGGAAAAACGCCCCATGAGTACTTATTTGGTCAAACTCCTTCGTATGATAATCTGCGTGTTTTTGGGTGTTTATGTTATGCTTCAAATAAACCTCGTGTAAAAGATAAGTTTGACCCAAGGTCTAAGAGATGTATTTTTGTTGGATATCCTTTTGATAAGAAAGGTTGGCGCCTTTATGATCTAGAAACACATGAATTTTTCGTTAGTCGTGATGTACAATTCTTTAAGGACAAGTTTCCCTTCATTGAGACTCTTACTGATCGTGC
Source organism: Sechiopsis laciniata (assembly GCA_037833695.1). Classification (NCBI taxonomy): domain Eukaryota; kingdom Viridiplantae; phylum Streptophyta; class Magnoliopsida; order Cucurbitales; family Cucurbitaceae; genus Sechiopsis; species Sechiopsis laciniata. The sequence continues at coordinate 4,420,495 of JBBMKA010000002.1, read as the reverse complement.
AAGATTGCAATGGAAAATATATTTTGTTCAACCTCAATTATGGGATGATAAAGATGAAGAATATGTTAATAATGATTTGACTGAAGTGATACCTGTTACGGGTTCAACAATAGATAGTGGTGTTGATAGTGAATGTGTTGGTATAGGCTCCAGGGATGGACCCGATTCTACTGTTATTGAGGTACTAAGTCGTGGACTTTGTACAAAATTTCCTTCGACAAAACTTTGTGATTATGTTACAAATACAACTATGAAACAATATATAGACTCTATTCCACTTACTACTTCCTCATCTCGATCTAGCTCCTCAGGTAAAACTTTTAATATAGCTTGTTGTGTTGATTATAACAAATTTTCCATGAAACATAGATGTTTTCTAACAACAATTTCAAAGGAAAAAGAGCCAATCTCCTTCCAGGTTGGCGTAAATCGATGCAAGTTGAGATTGATGCTCTTGAACGTAGTGGCACATGGACTTTAGAGGATTTGCCTCCAGATAAGAAAGTCATTAGTAGTGGTTGGGTGTATAAAATAAAATATACATCGACAGGTGAAGTTGAACTACTGAAGGGGTGTTTAGTTGCTTTTGGTAATCGTCAGGTTGCAGGTATTGATTATAATGAAACTTTTGCCCCCGTGGCAAAAATGGGGACTGTTCGTCTTTTTCTTGCTGTTGCTGCAAGTTTAAATTGAAAATTGCATCAGATGGATATTCATAATGCTTTTCTTCATGGTGATTTGGAAGATGAAGTGTATATGCGACTTCTTCCAAGGTACAATGCTTCTGCTCCAGGAAAGGTTTGCAGACTGCGTAAGTCTTTGTATAGTTTGAAACAGGCACCTCGACAATGATTTGCTAAGTTATTTAATGCTTTAACATTTTATGGTTTTACGCAATCTTATACTGACTATTCGTTGTTCAGTTATATTCGGGGAAGTGTATCTCTCCATGTACTTGTGTATGTTGATGACTTGATTATAGTCGGTTCATCATATGGTGCAGTTCTGAAATTTAAAGATTATTTGAGTTCATGTTTCCATATGAAAGATGTGGGAGTTTTGAAGTATTTTTTGGGCATTGAGGTAACTCGAAGTGAGGAATGTATATTTCTTTGTCAATGTAAATACGCTTTGGATATTTTGACTGAAACTAGCATGCTAGGTTGTAGGCCTATTGACACACCTATGGAACAGAATCATCAACTTGCTCGTATTGAGGGGGAGCCGTATGCACATCCAGATCAATATCGTCAACTAGTTGGACGTCTTGTCTATTTGTCTGTAACTCATCCTGAACTAAGTTATTCAGTGCATACTCTAGCACAGTTCTTAAGTGTTCCACAAGTTCAACATTGGGATGCGGCCGTAAAGGTATTGCGTTACTTGAAAGGTGCTCCAAGTCAAGGTATTTTGTTCTTGTCTAAGAGTGAGATGAGTGTGACCGCTTTTTGTGATAGTGATTGGGCGGCTTGTCCATTGACCCGCCGCTCATTGTCTGGATATGTAGTTTTTCTTAGTTCTTCTCTTGTCTCATGGAAAACTAAGAAACAGACGACTGTGTCTCGTTCGTCTGCTGAAGCTAAGTATCGTGCAATGGATGCTGCTACTTGTGAGTTAAAATGGATAAAATCATTACTAGGTTCTCTAGGTGTTTTGCATCTACAGCCTATGAAGTTGTTTTGTGATAGTCAATCTGCTTTTCATATTGCAAAGAATCTTGTATTTCATGATCGTACTAAGCATATTGAGGTTGATTGTCATTTTGTCCGTGATGAATTGTTAACTGAAAATCTTGTTACTCAATATGTTCCCACCGGACACTAGTTAGCTAATATTTTGACAAAGACACTTGAAAAACAACAGTTTAGATTTCTACTTGACAAATTGGGCATTTGTAATTTACATGCTCCAACTTGAGGGGGAGTGCTAGAAATTATAAAAAGAATTATATAATTCTTAGATTTTCTAGGTTTATTCTATTTGAATATTGTAATTATTTTTTAGGATTTATTATTTTGTGGACTATATATAGTCGTGAATGCAATGGAAAATGGGAGATTTTTTTGCCTAATTTTCTAAAATTTCTCATTATATAATTCTTAACAATTATTGACATTGTTGTGATTTGAAGTCTATTAGTGATAAACTCCTGTTGTCAATAAATTTTAATCACAATGAATGTAATTTAATATAATAATAAACGAGATACATTAGCATCGATAAAATTGTACAAGAGATACACTACATGTTGTGTATGAAGTCACCGAAACAGCACATTAATCACAAAATCGGGGAAGGCGACCACAAACTTTACATATGGTATTACTGTTATTGAATAAATGAGAGCCAAATATTGATTTTCATAATCGAATTTGTGATCGTGTTGAAGTCGATTACCACCAAACAAAAACAAAAACATTATTTGTTTCAATATAAAATCCAAAAAAATCCCTCCAAAGTTGTATTTTCATCTACCAAATTTATAGTAGTCTTCTAATCTTTGTACTAAAAATAGCTATTAAAAGTTTAACGGTTAATTTAAACTATTGTAAAAACAGACACCCGCAAATATTATACAAGTTTTTTTTTTTTTTGAAAGTACAAATATTATATAAGTTAATGATACTTTTTTTAAAGTATAAATTGAAGGGAGGGGACCAGCAAACCCTACATAGAGGTCACAACTGCTCTCAAATAATACAAGAGTCAAATGCCGTTTTCCAGACTTAAATTTATGATCGTGGAGTTAAAATGGATTAACACCAAACAAGATAACCAACTGCGTCACCGACCTATTCAGTAAAGTTAATGATAGTGATATGAATGAAACTTCATTTTTATATCATTATAAAGAGAAAAACTTCCTACATTTTAGATATATGATATATTAGGTGTCCACATAAATAATTTTCTTTTTAATATTATTATTTATAATATAATTATAGGTAACACTTTATATACCCACTATACAAAACGTAAGATTCATCTCCACATTCATTTGTAGGCAAGTTTTCTACTTTTTATTATTGATAGACTAATATAAGAGAGAAATATCAATGTCAACAAAAGTATAACTCAATATATTATATTGATAACTCAATTTATAGATGTCAGTAAAATTATTTGTAGCATTGATTGAAAACTATATATATATTTATTGAAATAGATTTTTCATTTTTTTACTCATTTACTCCAATTTTCTTGGAAGCATAAATTTCTTCTAAAAAATTGGTATTATATGATATGATATGTGAGATATCTCCAATAAATAAACCTAATTTACCATCCATTATCTTACCCAATCAAAACAATCTTTATTAACATTTTCAATGTGGGAGATAAACTTTCAAAGATGGCCCACCAATGGTGGTAATAAATTAGAACAATAATTTAACATATTTAAGAGAATATATATACTGAACACGTGGCGGAACCAGAGTGGAACAGCAGTGTAATCAGCTATTCCCCGAATTGGAAAATTAAAAAAAATAAAATAAAAAGGTAAAATAAAGGAAAGAGAATCGTGGGCGGACCTCAAAGTTGGATTCCAATACAGTTTATAAAACGATGTTATCCAAAACCGCCATTCACTCAATCTACACGTGCCCTCATTTTGTCACTATCCCACGCTCTTCACCACCGCGTGACTTTACATTTACTATATTCTTTCAAGTATATTGTTTTTTAATAAAGTAAAATTGCTAAATATTTGTATTTTAACAAGGAAGTGTTTGTTTACCATGTTCAACGACGATTTAGCTTTAAGAGTTAAATTGAAAAATTATTTTGAGTAGTTAAAAATAAAAAATTATAGTAAAAATTTTCTTTGGATATGATTTTGTGTAGAAGAGTTAGAATTAAAATCTTCTTTGAATGTAGATTTAAAATGAGTAGTTATTTTGAGTAGTTAAAAACGATTAGAAATGAGTTATTTTGATTGATTTGAAATGAATTATTAGAAATGAAGAGTTGTTTTTAGAAATAAAAATGAGGATCAATTAGTAAGAACTCGTTTGCATGTAGGTTTTCTACTTAAGTGTTTATTAACTTTAATTCAAGAGTATAATATAATTTTGGTCCGTAATTATTGATATTTATTTAATTTTAGTCTCTGAATTTTCAAAATTTTAATTTTAGTCTTTAAATTTTAAGGTTTGTTATGTTTCGGATCATGAACTAAAAAAAAAAACATAAAAATGGTCTTTATAAATTTTTTTTTTGTTTATTTATTTATAAAAAATTTACCATATTCTTTCCATAAATTTTATAAATGTGACACATTTTGTCTTTAGTTGCATTAAAACTATTAACAATGTTGAAGCGATTTCAATTCATATTGGCTTCAAATTTACTATAAAGACTAATTTTAGGTTTTTTTTTTTAAGTACAACAACTAAAATTAAAATTTTGAAAGTTTGGAGGATAACATGGAACAAACCTTAAATTTTAAAAACTTAAATTAGATATTTAAAAGTTCAAGAAACCAAAATTGAATGAATGTAAAAGTTTTAAGACCAAAATAATATTTTACTTTTATTTAAAAAAGAAGTTCACAAACTTCTAAACTTCTATATCAAAGATCCTTTATATATAACAAATTTAATAGACATAAAATTAGTTTAAAAAATAATAATAGACAAAAATGAAAAATTAACCAATATTTTCAATTTAGTCTAGAAATCAAGTAATTTAATAAAAGAGAGTTTCTATTTCATCTCCAAACAAAAAAATGAAAGAACAAAAAAATTACAACTATAGGCACGTGGCGTTCACGTCCAGTGTATGGCGCGTGATTTGAGCGTTTTATGCGCAAAAAAGCAATGTTTTCGTATAGAGTAAAACGCGGCAAATGGTTTCTAACACGTTGTTGGTTGTTAAGACCCAATACAATTAAATACAATTAAATATAATGTTAACTTAAAATATTTGGCAGATTTTCTTTTAAAAAAAATATATAATCTTTACACAAAATTTGAATCAAATTATGAAAGAAAATTACGAACATAAAAAATATAAAAAGTTTGTGTAAAAATTATGAAACAAAAGCAAATACAAAGGTTTTGTGAATACTCTAAATTATATGTAAAAGCTGACTAATACTAACATGTATTCTTAATTACCAACGCAGTTCAACGACATTAATGTATATCTAATAATTTGGAGATGTTGGTTCGAGTTCCCACTCTCTAATTGTTGTAATCTAAAAAAAAAAAAATTCTTAATTTAGAGTTCTTATATTTCAATTCAATGAGTTGATGTTGTACTAAAAAAACATTGAGTTGATGTAATAGTCAATAGAGATTTATAAGATCAAAAAAGTTATATGTTCTTTTTTAGTACCAAAAAAGATATATGTTCAATATATAATCACATATTAAATAATTACGAGAAAATTACATTTTTAAACTATAGGTTTGTGATATAGTTATATTTTAATTTTCAAAATTGAACATTTTTATCATTTACATTTTAATAATATTCACTTTTAATTGTTGTGTGTTTTTTCGGTTTAATGTATACTTATTTTTTTTAAAATTTAAATTCTCATGAAACTAAAATAATTACTTCATATATTAAAATTATAAATTAATCTAATCATCATTTTAATCAATATTATATCATGTAATGAACAGTGTCGTTATTCTTAAAGATTAAAAATGAGTATTATTGAAATATCACATAGAAAAGTGTTTAATTTTAAAATATATGTATCAAATTAAAATTTTAAATCCAAATTTAACTATTAACTCTTCTTTATTTTTTGAAGAATTAAAAAGTATATCAAGAATAGTTGAAATTATGCCAAACACTAGTAAAAATATTATACAAACATATATGTACTTCAAAACACTCCAAAGTTTCGTGAAGCTTCGATCCCGGTGATTTAACAAAAGGAGAGAGAATAATTAACAAAAAAAAAAAAAGAAAAAGAAAGAAGAGAGAGAAATAAAATAGTGTATAAAACAAAATTTGATTCTCTGAGGCAAAGCATATCGAAGACAAACGGTTTCTTCTCTGAAAGTGAAAAAAAAACAAAAAAAACAAAAATGGAAAACGAAGTGGCGATGCAGAGCAAAGAACAAACTCAAAGTTCAGTTGATGGAGCTAAAGATGAAGTTTCTGTTGACCTTCCAGCTCCTCCTTCATGGAAGAAACTGGTTTTTCTCACTCTCTTTTCTCTTAAATTTTCCTTTTTCTTTGTGCTTTTTGTTTCTGTTTAGTTCTTTGCCTTTTGTTTTTGAGCTGATTCTGTTTCTGGGTGTCTGGAATTTTATGTTTTTTTTTTTTTAATGTTTTTGTTACTCTTTTCTTGTGAATTCTATTTGGGATTTGCTTGCTGCTGCGATTTTAGTTCTAGGGTTTGTCCATGTAATCGCTCTTTAGCTTTTTTATTCTCTTTAGCTCTTTGTTTTGTATTCTTGAGCTGAATCCTTTTTTGGGTGTCTTTAATTTTTGCTTAATTCTGTGTTTTTCCCTTTATGTTACTCTGTTCTTGTGAATTCTACTTGGGATTTGCTTGCTGCTGAGATTTTAGTTCTAGGGTTTGTCAATGTAATCGCTCTTCTCTTCCATGTTCATTTTTTTGAGATTTTTTGTTCTTTGATTTGTGTTATTGTGCTGATTCTGTTTCTGGGTGTCTATAATTTTTGCTTAATTTTATGTTTTTTCCCCTTTTTGTGACTCTTCTCTTGTGAATTCTACTTGGGATTTCCTTGCTACTGAGATTTTAGCTCTAGGGTTTGTCAATGTAATCACTCTTTTCTCTTCCATGTTCTTTTTTGAGCTTTTCTTTAAAAAAAAAGAAAAAAATTAGCTCTTTGTTTTGTGTTTTTGAGCTGATTCTGTTTTTGGGTTATGTAATTTTTGCTTAATTTTATGTTTTTTCCCTTTTTGTTACTCTTTTCTTGGTGAATTCTACTTGGGATTTGCTTGCTGCTGATTTTTTAGTTCTAGGGTTTGTCAATGTAATTGCTCTTAGCCTTTGTTGGGGGATTTTTTTTTTTTATCAGGGGGTTTTCTTATTTGAGAAGTATTTGGCTTAGGAATTTGCTGCTGATGGTGATAGTTTCTGCCTTTGGCTTGCTATCAATGGATTGAGGATCTGTTCTGCTGTTTTTCTCTGTTATCACATGTTGAATTCAGAGATATTTAGTGAAGAAGAGGGGTTTCTTATTCATTAATTATAGACTAAAATATGCTTCAGTTTGTAGGATGTCAGCCTTCAAAAACAGAAAGAAATGGAACTTTTAGCAAGAAAAAAAAAAAAAAAAAAGAAGCCTCATTTGATAAACATTTAAGCCTCGTTTTATAACTTTTTTTTTTTTTTTTTTTTGAAATTTAAGCTTATTTTTATTCAAATTTCCTACAATGTGTTCCATTTTTCTTACAATATATCCATCATTATTTAAGAAAGTATGTGAATGCTAACTTAATTTCAAAAACAAAAACAAGTTTTTGGAAACTACTTTTTTTTGTTTCCAAATTTTGGTTTGGTTTCTAAAAATATAGGTAAGATGTAGACATCCAAATAAGAAAAAACATATGATAAGTTAGTTGTTCTAGGCTTAAATTTCAAAATCCAAAAACTAAAAACAAAATGGTTAACAAACGAGCCTTAGTTTTTTGTTTTTGAAAATTTGGTTTTTAGTTTTTAGTTCTTTTTTTGTTATCTACTTTTTAAACTATTTATATAAAAAAAGAAACAATCCAAATTTTGAAATCTAAAAATAGGTCTGGTTTGATAACCATTGAGTTTTTTTAAATTAAAACCTATAAATACTATTTTCATCAATAAGTTTCTTTGATTTGTTATCTACTTTTGACCCATGTTTTCAAACAATGCTTTGAAATTGTTTGTGTTTTTGGAATTGGGCTAAGAATTTATGTATTTTCAAGATGAAATCTATGGTAGAGAAATGATTGGAAAAACCAACACAATTTTCAAAAACAAATACTAAGCCCCCATTTGATAAATAATTTAGTTTTTGTTTGAACTCCCGTACATGTTAAAGACAAGCTAATGAAATATCTTAACAATGAGTGTCCCCAAAGGGTGGTGCGGTGGTCGAAAGCTTGGGCTTTGGAGGTGTGATCCCAGGTTCAAGACTCACGTGAACATTAATTTATAGACACCCTCCCGTGTCTCCGTTGCTTCGTTGTTTTCCTGTATCGGTCTTGGAATAGGCGTGGTTACTTTGGTTATAGGTAGTGCTCATTTCACAGAAAACCACTCACTTGAAGGGAGATGCATCTAATAAGACCCAGTTGAGGCAATCCTGAAAAATATTCTTTTCTCAACTGTTTCGAATAAAAGCTCTGATTTCTAAATTTTCTCAACTATTCATGTACTATTTGTTTTCATGTATTATAAAAGATATTTACAGTTTTCTCTTGAGCTTCTCATGAAAAAAAAACTTTTTTCCTAACACCCTGCGCTTAAGCTGTTGAAGACTAATGCATTTTAGTGTGCCTTACGGTTTTAGAACACTGACGAGAGGCTATTTTTGTTTCTTTAAAAATGGATGAGAGGGGAAGTTGAGGATTTGGGTTTCCTTTCTTTCTTGTACCTGAAACTATGTTCCTTTGACTGAGGATAACGTTTGGTACTTGCACCAGCTGATTGTTGTAACTTGCCGCTTGAAGAAGTTGATGAGGGTTCTGTTTTCTGAGTGAATAATTTTCTAGTATCCTGACAAAGGCATTTTGTTTATAATGGACATGGTCATTTAAATGGAGTATGAAAACTATCGTGGATTTGCCGAGGGTTGTGGTCAGTGGTCAGGGAAAGCCTTAGAGATCTACGATGTTTTAGGTTCAATCCATGGTAGTTATCTGGTCAGGAATTAATTTCCTAAGAATTCTCGGAACAGCCAAATATTGTAGGGTCAAATGGTTTGTCTCGTGAGAATAGTTTAACTGTGCATGAGCTGGCTAGAATACTCACATACTTGCCCGTAGATGAATCCTAGCGCAGGGTTCATATTCCAAAACAATTTCTGGGTTTCTTTCATAGTTGTGCATAGCACTTGTCATGCTATTATATACCAAATACTGTTCTGAGTAATGTTTGAATCTCTTTTAGAACCTTCTTCACATTACTTAACATAATCTGTTCTATAGGTTAGGTTGTTCAACTGTGTCTTTGAGTTCTAAGTTTCATAATAAAAACAAGGCTTATATGTTTTTCTTTCCTTTTTTGTTCTTCAGCTTTTAAGATGACAAGTGCAATCTTCCATGTTTTGTTTGATTTTAGTTTTTACCTAAGAAGGGAGGTACACCAAGAAAGAAAGATATTGTATTTGTAGCACCTACTGGTGAGGAGATTAGCAATAGAAAACAGCTCGAGCAGTACTTGAAATCGCACCCGGGAGATGTTACAATATCAGATTTCGATTGGAGTACTGGCGAGACACCTAGGAGATCTGCTAGGATTAGTGAGAAGGTTAAGGCATCTCCACCTCAGGAAGAGCCCCCAAGGAAACGAGCGAGACAATCTCCAGGTTCAAAAAAGAAGGAACGGAACGAAGCCGAGAAATCCGAGGACATAAATGAAACTGAAAACAAAGATGCTGAAATGTCTGAGAAGGAACATGCTGAAACTGAGAAAGAAAAGGAAAACTCCAAGGATGAAGAGCCTACAAAGGAAAATGAAAATGCCAAGGATGAAGAGCCTAAAATAGAAGACGAAAAGAATGAAAAAGAACTTGAATGTTCCAAGGATGAAGAACCTAAAAAAGAAGTTGAAGCGGTCAAGACGGCCATACCGGATAATAAAGATGACACTCCCATTGATAAAGTGCCTGGCAACGCAACGGAAACCAAGAACGGTCAGTTTGATGCTGAAGATGGCAAAGAAGTAGAAGAAGAACAAATTCATGAAAATGTTCAAAATGAAAGTAAGGCCTTGGAGGTTGGCCAAGACAAAGGGGAAAACAGACCACAAACTGAAGCAGAGAAACAGGAAAACACAGATCTTGGTAGCATTAAAGAAAATGGGATTGCTGAACAAAAGAATTTCAGCGGAACTGAAACAACTCCTGCATCCGATCGAGCAATTGTGGAGAACGAAGACACACAGAATCACAAGAGAAAACTCGACATCCAGGCGGAGGAACGAGGGAACAAAAACGAGACCGAGGTGACCGAAATTGGTAAGTAATCCAAGTAATATATCTCCAATACCCCCTCCCCCCTTCCCCCATTCCCCAATCATCATCACAACTTGCACAGCCAAATAGACTTTTTTTGTTACTTTAAAAACTGCTGCAATGACTGTAATTTAATGTTGTTAAGGCTAGACTTAACTGTTCTGATGGTAGATGAGATGTAGTTTTTTGATATTTGGTTTTTGTTGTTTCTTTGGCTGGTAGAACCCAAGAGAATTGACTGTGTTATTGTTAGTGAAACTTGATCCCTTGTAGTTTAAATTTACCATCTTTGACGTCAGACATTTGTATCCTTTGGATCATAATAAATAAAGTATAAGAAGTTTCCTATACTGTCTCTGTTTTGATTTCTCAATGTTTGAAGTTTTGTAGCCTTGCCCTTAAAGCCAAATAAAAAGCTTGGACAACATGGGGATGGCTGCTGCTGACTTTGTTTTATTGGTTTGTGAATTTAATGAATGGTCCCTGCTTGGTGGCTGGTTAATTGATTGTTCTTTCAGGGACACAATCAACTTTATATTGTATGGTTATAATGTATATAAACATTTATTCTGAGTATTATGATGTAGATGTGACTTTCTCATAGTGACATCATGATTCCATGTTGGTTAGAAGTGAAGATGATTTTTCCTACAAAATTAGGACATGCGTTTGGACGAGGGGATGAAGAGTTATTTTTAGTAGTTAGAAAATTGAGGTTTTTGTAATAATTTATTTTGATGTAGATATTTATGGAGGAGTTGTAACTAAAAACTCGTTTAAATATAGTTTTTTTTTTATTTTGTAGATGTGTTAGAGAACTTATTTGGACGTGAATTTGAAATGAAGAGTTATTTTGAGTATTTTAAAATGAATGATTCGAATTGAGTGGTTATAAATGAGTTGTTTTGAGCGGTTAGAAATGAATGAATAGAAATGAGTGGTTAAAATGATGAGTTATTTTGAGTAGTTAGAAATGAATGATTAAAAATGAGGAATTTTTTTTAGTAGTAGAAATGAGAAGTTGTTTTGAGTAGTTGAAGTAGAACGTTTGGATGTAGTTTCTTGAGCAGTTGTTTGTAAATGCTCAGTGTAAACCTTTTTAAAATTGACAAATGGATACTCCCAAAGTGTTTAGAGGCTATAAGGTAAAATTCATGCAACAGTTGTTTCGTGAGAATGTGTATGTATAAGTTAGTTCAAACATTCATGGATATTAAAAAAAAGTTTAATTGACTTATGTTTGGCTCCTAAAAAGAATTTCTCTATGATAGAGGAGGTGTTGATGAACTCTCATTTCGTGGTTAGGGCAAATTCTTTAGCATCTTTGTTTTTGTGCCGAGTTGTTGGGTGTTTGGCTCAAGAGCAATAGTAGGATTTAAGAAGGGATTGGGAGATGGTCGGAGAAGGTTTGAAAGGTTATTGGATTTAATCTCTCTTTGTGAGCATCGCAATTCAAAAGTTTTGTAATTAAACTCAATCTTATTCTTTTGGATTCGAGCTCGTTTCTATAGTTGGAGTTTGAACTCCTTTTGTGGTGTGAGCAAGGTATTTCCTGCCTTTTTGCTCGGTTTTATGTTATAATATATATATATATATATATATATATATATGAATTTAAGTTAAAAGGGAATAATTTTATGTTGTTATGAAAGAAGGAAGAGATTTGTTGAAAAATCATTCTCGAACTTTTCTTTAGTAACCGTGTATGATACCTAAAAACAACAAGTCAAGTCTTTGATTTGGTAAGTTAAAGTCTTTTTTCAGGTGTAGAAAAGTATGGCTTTGAATTGTAGATTATAAAAAAAATAAAAATAAAAAAATAAAAAATAAAAAAAAAAGAAGAGAGAGATTAGGAATGTTCAACATTCAAGAACAACATAGTTCCACAAAAGGAAAATTAGAAAGTTGTTGAAGAAAATTAAAAGTGCAGTGGGAAAATAAGAAATGAAAATCATATTATATAATATATAAACGCTTGGGAAATTTCTTAGAAGCCCACTTCAAGAATTTTTGTAATGGACCCATAAATTATTATATTATTATTTTGCATGTCACATGCCATGAAAAAATAACTTAATATGACTTTTGAAATTGCCAATAATAGATTTCATGATAAATGTGCAAGACTGATAAACAATTTGTTATAAGGATGTGCAGAAAATTGACAAAACCAATAAACCCAACATAATTCATTAATGCAAAATTTTGTCTTGCATAAATTGTTTTTCTCAACATAAAGAATCCATCACCAATATATCAAATTTTTATAACAAATGGATAGAAAATAACTTATTTCATATGTATTGTTCATAAAAAATTGGTAACCATCTCTAAAACTAGGCATAATGAAAATATATAAACTCTCAAACAAATCTTGAAATTAAATCTTAGTTTTTGTTTTCAACATTTTATGCAACAAATCAACCACAAATGTTTAGTCTAAAAACAATATATATATAAAACCAAGAGTTTACAGGATTCAAATCACTCATCCTCAATATTGTTGAACTAAAAGAAAAAAAAATTCAAAACAAACTATGTAACTTACAAATATTAGGATGTGCCTTTACCTTTTTTATTTGAGATTCTATCATTCAAAATAATATTTTCTTAAATTACTATTCTTGAATCAGTTCTCAATTTTAAAGAATTATGAAACGAATGGTTCAATTCGATAACCACAAATGACCACCAAAAATTAATTTCCTACAAATACTTAATGCTCCTTTTTGCATCACAAGTCATATTTAATCTAGTACACTTCTTATTAAATCCAACCAAACTATTTGAACACTCAAATAAATCTGTGAAAATATCTTACCTTAGTTTTTAAATAATTTTAAAGATTTTTATCTAATTCATTTATTTTTAATTTAATTATTTAATTAAGTAAGAAAAAGAATTAATCTTTAGACATAAAAATAGAAAGGACCAAATCAAACTTTGAACTCTCTCTAACAAAAAAAGAAAGAAATACATAAAAATCAAGCTTACACAAACTAAGTCCTTCTTATGACTCAATTGTCAACTAAAATTAATATAAAAAACAAGACAAAATCGACATAAACCACCAAAATTCATACTAATATTTCCAAATTTGAATGTTCAAAACTAAATCAAAACAAAAATACATTTTTTTTAAAAAAATGACCTTTTCATTCATAACCAGCCCCAAAACGTTGACCATTCAAAGCCTATTGACTTTTCAAAAGCAAAAAAGGAACACGTGTCACCACAGAAGTACACTTCCAGCTTTTGACCGGCGTTTGGCCCCACCGGCGGCCGTAGCTTCCCGTCATCTTCCCGGTTAACCGTACAAACATTAAAACCTTATCTTAATTGCTTACTTTTCAATCCTTTTTCACTATAAATTCACCCATAATTTCTTCTCAACATTTCATCATCAAATTCATTCACAGAAAAAAAAAAAAAAACAGAGGATTTCAAAAATGGCTACCAAAATTGTTCTTGTTCTGGGTTTTGCTCTGTTTTGTTTCATTCAATACTCCGCCGCTCAGACTGTTTATACCGTCGGGGACTCAACCGGCTGGAAAATCCCTCCAAACGCCGCGTTTTACGCCAACTGGGCCGCCAGAAAAACTTTCTTCGTCGGCGATAGTCTCGGTGAGAAATTTGAATGCTCTGTTTTAGTTATAACTAATGAAATTTGAATCCTCTGTTTTAGTTATAACTAATGAAATTTGAATCCTCTGCTTTTTAAAAAATCCACTCTTTGGAGTTGCATTGTTTGATAACAATTTCGTTTTTAATTTTTTATTTTTAAAATTTAATCATATAACAACTATTTTATTATATATTTTTTTCTTATTTAGAAATCTACTTCTTACTTATAATTTTAGAAAATAAATTAAAATTTAGAATCAAGAAAATAATTTCTAAAAATTAATTTTTATTTTTGAAATTTGGTTAGCATTTAGGTATACATAGTAGAAAAGATGAAACAATTCTTAAAAATTTGAGTAGAAATAAACTTAAAATTCAAAAACTAAAAATAAAAAATGAAATGATTATCAAACGATGCGGTAACTAATGAAATATGAAAATTCCTCTGTTTTGTTTTTTGTTTTTTTTTTTTTTTCTGTAACTAATGAAATTACCAATTGGGTTTTTGTTATTGTTTGTTGCAGTGTTCAATTTCCGTACCGATATGGACGATGTAACAAGAGTGCCAAAAGGATCGTTCGATTCGTGCAGTGACGACAACGAAATCGGCGACTCCATTGAAACCGGACCTGCAACCATTGTTTTTAGACAGCCAGGGGAATATTATTTCATCAGCTCTGAAGATAACCACTGCCAACAAGGTCAAAAATTAGCCATTAACGTCACCGCCGCCCCTAGAGCTCCGACGCCGCCGTCCGCCATCCCTCCGCCGCGGACGCCGACGCCAGGCCGAGCTCCGGTGTCCCATGTCGTCGGAGACGCTGCCGGTTGGAGAGTTCCACAGGGCGGCCCTAATTTCTATGTCAATTGGGCTGCCGGAAAAACCATCGTCGCCGGCGATTCTCTCGGTTAGAACCCAGAATTTCTTTGAAATTTGTTTTTTTTAATCAAAATTAAATAATAATAATAATAATAATAATAGAAAAGCATAGAAAGAGTTTACACAAGAAAACTCAAAGCCTGTAAATAAATTGATTCTAGTCTATATTTAGTCTTAAAATTTTGAAATTAGAAGAACTCAACACCAGAAATCGATTCAATGTTTGAATGGTTGAGTTTTGTTAAATAGTGATGATTAAATTAATTGATGTAAGCCGGTAAAAAAAAAATTTATCAAATATTTCTTTTACAAAAAAGAGAAGACCATAATTGACTTTAACAACTTGCAAACTCATATCACCTATCTTATTTTAATTAAATAAAATCGAAATGGGGTTAGAAAGTATATCCACTTTCTTGAAGAA